>PVJH01004789.1:0-120646 GCA_004026705.1 Nesogale talazaci | reverse complement strand
TTATACTGTTATAGAAGGAGTTTAAGTCCAGTCTGGTTCAAGTCAGGTTTCTTCTGACACCTGACAAGTAAGAAGCAGGATGAGGAACAGACAGCAGGTGCCACAGGCTGGTGGATCCAGAGATCTGAAGTTGGCCCAAAGAATCCACCATGGGCAGTCTACTGATAGCAGGCAATGCCGTAGAAGATGGAGGACCCAGATATGAGGTCCAGCTCCTACAGAAAGCAAACACAGAAGGCCAAAGAGGATTAGACTCTCCTCAGTCTAACTCATATATAAAAAGGCTTATGAGGTCAAGCAGGTGTCATCAGACTGTGATACAATTGATAAGTTAAGCTTTGTGTCAAGTTGACACAATCCCTAACCATCACAAAAGACATCCTAATGATATTAAGACAAATATTGTTACTAAGAGAACTTGTCTGGATCAGTCACTCACTGATCACATATTCAAACACATTTTTGTGAACTAAACCTGATACCAACTAAACCTGATATCAACTGCAACCCTAGTAGCAATACTTTTGACTGCCATAGCTACTATCTTCTCTCAGATCAAAACATCGAATAGCTAAACCTTATGAAAATCTCTATCCAGGTTCTTGTCACACATTAGGCTCTTTTACATAATGTGTCTTCCTTAATTTTTCCAGCTTCTTTAAGACATAACCATTATTGTATTGATGAGGAAGTGAGGCTTAGTGAGTTGAGGAAGATTTCTGAGATGCTGCAGCCAGAAGTGGTAGCTGGGATTGAAATCCAGGTATATCTGACAGCTGAATCCAAGCAGTTTACATACCTTCCATGCTTTTCAATAATAAAGAAGAAAAAGAGGGAGGAGTGGTTGAACAAAGACTCCATGGCCATACTACCCATGTTCAAATCCAAACTCTGTCACTTCATGGGGGATTAACCTTAGGCAGAGTTCTTAATTCATCTATGCATCGATTCCTTTATGCAAATAGAAGAAGTAGAATATCTATATCATAAAGTCACAATAATTAAATGAATTCATACATGTAGGGGTTTAGAATAGTGCTTAACATAATAAATTTGCAGGGTCAACTTTTGTTAGGTAGTGTTTTCATTATTTTAATGCTGGATGAATTTTTATTTTTAAAAATCTGATTTATGCAACTACTCTGATGTTGAAAAAAATTAATGGCAAAGGAAGCTGAATTTGGTCAACCATTAAGTTATGCACATCTTTTAGGGCCCATTTCTTTTTGTTTGTTTGTTTTTGTTTTTGTTTTGTTTGGCATCACTGCCCTCTGGTGGTCGTGGGAGCTACCCAGCGCTGCTCCTGAGAACCACCACTGGATTTGAACCACCAAGGCCGCAGGCCACAGTCCCACATTCAACCACTTACGCCACCGGGGCTCAGCCTGGCCCATTTCTTTTTTGTGGGTATACCTTGCTTTATTGTATTTCACTAATATTACATTTTTAATAATTTTATTGGAAGCTCATACAACTCATCACATCCATCCATTGTATGCCAAGCACATTTGTACATTTGTTGCCATCATCATTCTCAAAACATTTGATTTCTACTTAAGCCCTTGGTATTAGCTCCTCATTTTTTCACCTCCTTCTTCCCTCCCCCTTTCTCTTAAGGCCTTGATAATTTATAAATTATTATCACTATTTTGTCATATTGCACACTGTCCAATGTCTCCCTTCACCCACATCCCTGTTGTCTGTACCCCAGGGAGGAGGTTAAATGTAGATCCTTATAATCGGTTCTCCCTTTCTACTTCACCTTCCCTCCACCCTCCTGGTATCACCACTCTAACCAATGGTCCTGAAGGGATCATCTGTCCTGGATTCCCCATGTTTCATCCAGTGTACATCCTCAAGTTTAGCCAGATTTGTAAGGTAGAATTGGGAGCATGACAGTTGAGGGGTAGTGGGGAGGAGAGGGGGAGAAAGCATTTAAAAACTAAAGGAAAGCTGCATGTTTTCATCATTGCTATACTGTACCCTGACTCTTTCAACTCTTCTCCACAACCCTTTTGTAAGGGGATGTCACATTGTCTACACATGGGGTTTGGATCCCCAATCTGTACTCCCCCATATTTATAATTTTTAGTTTTCTGATGCTTGATTCCTGATCTCTTCAACACCCCATGGTCACACATGCTGATGTGATTCTTCCATGTGGGCTTTGTTGTTTCTGAGCTAGATGGCTGCTTGTTTTCCTTTAAGCCTTTAAGACCCTAGATGCTATATCTTTTGATAGCTGGGCACCATCACTTTCTTCACCACTTTTGCTTATGCACCTATATGTCTTCAGCGAAGGTGAGCATCATGGAATGCCAATTTAATAGAAAAAAGGGTTCTTAGATTGAGGAAGTACTTGAGTGGAGGCCCAATGCCCATCTGCTTCCTGAATACTGATGCTATAAGTATATGCACATAGATCTATTTCCCCATCATCATATGTAAATATATTTACATGTGTACATATCTGTATCTAGACTTCTATAAATGTCCTTTGCCTCCTGGTTCTTTCCTCTATTTCCTTTTAGTTTGCTCTTGTCCTACTATGATGTTCAGCCTTCATTTGGGTTTCATAATTCCTTTTGGTTGCATTGCCTTCGATCAATCCCTCACAAGTCCCATATTAAGAGCTGACAATGATCTTAGTTACATTTAGATGACAGACTTCAGGAATTCTAAAGAAGCTACCTTTGGCTCTCAAGGATATCAGGGTTTCTCCGCTGTGTGATTGAATTCATTCTACAATGGATCAGCATTTATAAAGGTTCTTGCTTCATGCTGATTCTGCTGCAATTCTGCACTAAGGTGGGGAGAGATGGGGGGATGCTGACTTGATTGAATGTTCTTTAGTGCTAATCCTTTTTTGATTTGGAGTGCTACTGAAATGATCTGGAGCTATCTTCTCAATCATTTTCTATATCTTACATAATCATTTTGTATATCTTGCATAATTAAGAGCCTTTCCATAATGGGTTTTATAGATGATTTTTTTGAGACATAGAACAGCTTCCCATCGATTTTTTTCTTTTTCACACACCAGAAAGTTCTGGGTGTCTTCCAATTCTATGTCTAGGTACAATCAGAACCATTTTCTTTCTCATAGTGCTTGAATCCGGAAAAAGTTTTATTTTCCAGTTAATTTTTCCTTCCTCTCAATTGGAGTTATTGCTTCACTCTGAGGTTGCAGATGCTCTAATTCAAAGGGAGACAAGGCCAAGATGAGACTGATCATCATGTTTACAGTGGTGGGGTTACGTAGAGGGCAGCCAAATCTCAAAAGGGATGGGGAGCACTGAGAGGTTCTGGTCGGACCCTTATTTTCTCAATTAGCCTGATTGTTGCTTGTACAGAGTGGACGATGCCAGGTGCGCAAGGCCATGTTGCTTTCACTGTCTAAAATGGGGCAGGACTTTTAGGTTCTAGTCTGGCGTGGTGTGGGAGTCCAGCTGCAGCTATCCGTGTACGATTAATCCTTCTTCTTTAATCATTCTATAAATATCTTCTTGAGCTCAGCTCAGAATTAGGTCCCCGTGTTGACCAAGGCTACAGAGTGGTTAGGGTGGAGGATGAACAGAAGGTTTGGGCCTTGTGTGCTTCTCACTTGCAACCCAAGAAAAAGAGAGACTCTTTTGCCTCCAGTTTAGAAAATTCTAGGAAAAGACTTGAATCGGGCCAACTTGAGTCATAAGATTACCTTTCAAACTCATCCCCATGTCCATGGGAGCATATCATATTGGACCCGACTCAGCCTGCAAGCGGCACGTTTTGTGGCGGTTGCCAATTCACTGGAGTGGAGGAGAGTGGATTTGGGATGGCCAACAGAAGATAGGAACCTGGAGTAGCTAAAGGCCCTCACTAGGGAGGCAGCTGAAGAACAATGACAAAACGAGCTTTAGGAAAGTACCTGGAACACCTGACCGAAAAATGAGCCTATGTGAGGCATTGCTTTCATGTCCACAGAAGACGAGCACGCCTCATGAAGATTGTCGTTAACCCGGATTCCCATACCCTGACCCCCCTTTATGGTGCAGAAAGGAGCGGTCTCGAGAACTCACCTGTTGAGAACATCTGCATTCTTCGTGAAACGTCATCTCTTGGCCTCCGTGCCGGGATACACTGGATTATTGTATATGGCTCTTCTAACCATTGCCGTTGCAACTCTCACCGAATGATGCAGAAGAGCAAACTTGATCTTTCTTCCTCAGCTGTTGATTTCCAACTGCTGCCCTTCAGCATAGCAACCCAAGTCAGACCCACCCACCCCTGCAAGAATCCTGCTGGAGAGGGAGCGGAGGGAGCTGCTATCTGCGTGGTCAGCTATTCAAAACCAGCAACAGCTCCGTAGGAGAAAGACCAGGCTTCTACTCTAGTCAACGGTTATTGTCTAAGAAACCCACGGCAGGGGGGGGGTGGTGCGCGCAGGGGGGTTTGCTTTGAGTCAGCATTGACCCAATGGCAGTAAGTTGTTTTTTGATTTTCTGTTTTTACTCCTCCAGGGTTCTTCAATGATTGTATAGAATTATGCAAATATGATGTGCTCCTAATCCATGAAGGGGCCTCGATAGCTTACCGAAAATATAAGTTAGGTACTTAGCACCCTTGTGAGAGTGAGGCCAGGCAAATAATGAATACGAACCCCTAATAGGGAATTGGTCTGTTTTGTCATCCTAAAAATAAGGCATCTCAGAGGCAGATGATGGAATTGCACCTCCGTCCGAAGGGGGGTGGGGGAGACAGTGAAGGAGGAGTGGAGGGCATCTTTTGGATTTGATATTCCTGAACTGAATCACTTTGATCCAGGACACGGAGAACTGTGACACTGGGGGTAGTGAGAGATGACAAGACGCAGCAGCAGAAAAATGGCAGGAGCAGAAACAGTGGACTGGAAGGAGACCGGCATGAGTGATGGACTTCCTAGTCCATGGCAGGAGAAAGCTGAGCTCCTTTAAGCGAGGGGCTAACTAATGGAATGAGCTCCCTCTGGGCCCTTAATCAGGGAGACTTATGCTGGATGTCTGACAGGAGTTAGAGCGGAGCACCTTTAAGGTGAGGCTTACTGATGAAGTAGAGACCTTGGTGCATATATTGCTGAGATAAAAGAGCTTTGTAACACTTGCCCAGGCTTGGCAGGAAGAGGCTGAGCACTTATGTGCACCTGTGGGTACTGACCTTATCAATGAACTGAGTCCTAACTGGTTCTAATCCTAAATTGTAACCTGTTAGTTCCCTAGTAAGTCCTATGACCCTGAGTAGTGTCTGTGGGTGGTGTGCTGCAATTGCAGTGGTCCAGCAAAACCACTAAAATGCTAGCAAGGACTGTGAGAGTGAAAGTTGGTGTCCAAAATGGTGAGAAGGTTGGAGAGTGAAGGTATGTGTGACCTCTGTCTCCTCAGAATCAGCCTAGGACTGATACTGACAGTGATTCTGGTAAAGGAAGCCAGACCCTGTCCCAATACCATTGTTCCAGGTACTGTTAAGGATTGAATTGTGCCCCCTTCCTCCCCAAAGTGTGGTAAATCCTAGCCCTATTGTGTAGTGTAATGAATGACTTTTATGTGGCCTTTCTTGTCATGATTCTGGAAACAACATACAAACAAAATGTGTGTGATTCATCAAAGGGATTGGACAACTTGCGAAAAATGTCAACAAGGAGCATGACACCCCTGTTGGGGTGGGACAAGGTAAATAAGGTGTATGGAACCTTAAGGAGGGGATTGGCCTGTTTAGCCATTCCATTAGCATAAAATGGGCCCTCCAAAAGAGTACTCACTACTACCCTTAAGCGTTGGAAGTTGGAATTGGAGCATATCTTTTGGACCGTAGGCCCATGCTAAGAAACAGAGAGAGAGAATTATAACCCTGGAGGTGGTATGAGATGACAAGAAGGAGTGACAGAATTGATGACAGCAGAACCACAGACCAGAAAGAGGCAGTGAGTGGACTCAGAGAAATGTGGGCATCTCGGTGCATGGAATGAGGCAGCTACTGCACTATGCTGAGTCACAAAGAGAACGTTTCAGTGCCTTCAGGCTGGTTGAGGCTTAGTGGTGGTGTGGGGTATCTCTAGACACTTACTGGTGGAGTCAAGTAACTTTGAGACACTTGCTTAGACAGTCAGAGGTCAGGCCAAGGGGCCAAAGACCAGAGAGGGATCTGCCTATGGCATGGCGCAAAAAAAAAAAAAGTCTTGATGGAATAACTGTATCCTAAGTTATTATTGATCCTGCATTGGAACCCGCTACTTCCTTAATAAATCCCATAATTATTAGCACATCTGTGAGTTCTATGTGGCCATTGAAAAGAATTATGAAACCCGGGTGAAATAGAGAGTACTATGAGAGGGTTGGCTAGTATCCGAATATGGGAAATGGTTGGAAGATAAAGGTTTGTCTGCCTTTGTAAGAATTAGCCTGATACTCCCCCTTGTGAAGTGCAAAGATGTCAGAAGTCCATGCCACACCATTTTCATACTTCATTATTTAAATGAGAGAGTGTAAGTGTAGGTATATCTTGAATCACTTTTGACATACAAAAATAGTAGATTAAACAAGGGAGCAAAGATAGGGGGAAAAATTCCATGAAACATGAAAATCGCCAAGGGGCCAAGGGCCATAAACGTAAGAAATCAGAACCTTCTGTCAAAGCCAAAAGGGAGAGAAATCTTCCCACAGAGTCTGTGCCTCAATTTTGGACTTCTACTTTAAACAGTGAGAAAATAAATTGATATTTGTAAAAGCCACCCACTTGTTTTTGTTTTTTTTTGGCATCACTGCTCTCTGGTGGTGGGAGTAGGAGGCCCAGCCCCACTGCTGGAATTGAACCTCCGTCCCAATGGGCCGCAGTCCCGCACACAACCACTATGCCACCGGGGCTCAGCCCCAAAGGCACCCATTTGTAATAATTCATATCAGCATTAGATAACTAACACAGGTAGACTTAAGGAAATAAGGGAAAATCTCACAAGGACATCCATTGCCTACCTGAAAGCACATACAAGTGACCAGAGCTCTCGGTACTAACCATACATAAAAGGTAGAAAATAATTCCAAATACCAATGGGCCAAAGGGGAGAAGCCGCTCGGAGATATCTATGGGGTCAATGAAGGAAGAATGTTGGTTGAGGCCAGCAACAAACTTTCTGGCTTCTGGAAGAAGCAACCTAAAACCATCCTGGAAATAAGCATTTTCCATTTAAATTATTAGATTTTTCGTGAATTTAGATAAACCAAATACAAGCTCCAAGAGATAATCACATAACCCAGAAAATTAAAATGACTGATAATCAGCAGAAATAAATGTGCTTGACACAATGGATGGATGGATGTATTGTGATAAGGGCTGTATGAGCCCACTAAAGTGATTTTTTTTAAAGAACAGATTGATTGTGACCCAAAACACCTTGAAATAATAGAATTATTATAACAAGCACATATAAATTGATTTAAGAAAACAGTGACATCACAGGAGTGGGATAGCATAAGGGGATAGCAAAGAAATTTGAAAAATGAAGAGAACGTTGGGAAAATAAATAATGGTGTAGATTGCATGTTAAACACGAGGGAAGAGAGAATTTGCTGACTTAATGATCACTCTGTGTAAATGTCCCAGAACACAGCGCAGTGAAACACGATCTTATAAAATGTCAAAGAGAAGTTAGCCGATATGGACTATACAGTGAGGTTTTCCCCTCATTAAATTCCAGATCCCACTGCCATTGAGTCGATTCCAACCCCATAGTGAGCCCGTAGAGGCTTTCTGAGGCTATAAATCTTTACAGGAGCAGAGAGCCTCGTATGTCTTATGCAGCTGGTGTATTCTGAACTGCAGCCTTTGGGTTAGCCGTCCCTTGCCTACCTGAAAGCACTAGTGCCAGAAAACAAGGAAATGTTGGCTATAGAAGGTAAATGAAGCAAATATTAAACAAAAGAAAGATTTCTGCTATAAGACCACGAAGACTTGAATATAAGAAGCAATGATTATGTATCTGTAAGATAAAATAATTCTAGGGTAATTCTATTTCCCTATCCATCCATCAATGCGTTCATCTATCTAAGGAGCCCTGGTGGTGTAACTGATTATGTTTTGGACTGCTAGCTGCAAGGTCAGTTGTTTGAATGAATCCACCGGTCCACAGGAGAAAGAGAAGACATTCTCCTATCAAGACTTACAGTCTCAGAAACACAAAGGGACAGTTCTATGAGCAAAAAGTCAACAATGATAGTGAGTTGCTTTTGGGGTCTATCTCTCTACCTATCAAGTAATATTGATAAAATACATAGAGAAATGACCAAACCCATAATCAGAATATGAGATGTTCAAGATGCCTCTCACTTATTGAGAGGATAGCAAATTGATTGAAATGTGGAAAATGCTTTTAGAAAGTTTGATTAATAACGAACATTAAAGTATGTCACACAACTGGAATATTTACAAATATTGATCATGGGAGGAATTATAAATGAAGTGTCAATAATTTCAAATATCCACTGCTATATGGACCAGGTTTTCTAGCCAGAATACTATAAAAGTAGAAATTTAAAATATATATGTGATTGGAATTCCAAAATCTCACCTAAAGTGCTTTGTGGATTGAAAAATATTGTAACAGAATTTATATATGTATATTTTTGTGAAACAGGTTCAGGATAATTATAAAAGTACCATATACTAAGGCTGATAACTTATTGCAGAAAAGTTAATATGCGAGAAATGTAGAGGCTCAAATGCTTATTAATACAAGAGACAAATGGCTTAAACCTTTTGTAGAACAGAATTAAGAACCCGGAAGTAAATCTACCCACCTATAAGTAGATGATCTTTGAGAAAGAGCTGAAATATTGGACGGGGAAGACATCACCTCATTAACAATGGTAATACACAGGCTGAGCTCTGGTGGCTTAGTGATTGTGCGCGGGACTGCAGCCCACTGGGACGGAGGTTCAATTCCAGCAGTGGGGCTGGGTCTCCTACTCCCACCACCGGAGAGCAGTGATGCCCCCCCCAAAAAAATGGTAATACACAAGCTGGATACCCATTTGCCGAAAAGTGAAATAGGACCCATATCTCACACCATATAAAAAAATGAACTCAAGGTAGACCAACGAACTAAATGTGAACCCTAGGATTATAAAGATCAACCATAAAAAATAGTAGTAAACGTAGGGACCCTAACACACAGAGTATCTATATTATCAAACAATGAAACACACACAAACAGCAGAAGACCAGGACCTAGATGACTGGGACTTCCTAAAAAAATCACACCTTTATTTTCCTAAAAAATTACAATGAAAGAGTGAAAGGAGAACCCACAGACTGGGGAAAATTTGGGGGGGGTGATGACACATTCAACAAGGCACTAAACTCTAAAACTTAAAGAAAATCTCAACACTTGAACAACAAAAGACAAGTAATTCAATTAAAAGATTATCAGAGGACTTGACTAGACACTTCACCAAGAAGGCATGCAGACAGCTAACAAATAGATAAAGAAATGCTCACAATCATTAGTCATTCAAGAAATACAAATCTAAACAATTGAAATACCCCTAGCATAAATAGTAAAGTAAAGACAGCAACAAGAAAAACAGACACTAATAAATGCTTGTGAGGGGTGGAGAGACTGGAACTTTCATACATTGGTAATGGAACTGTAAAATGGTACAGCCACTGTGGAAAGTGATTTAGTGCTTCCTCAAAATGTTGGGAATAGTAAGACTATATAACTCAACAATCCTTCTACTTGGTTGATAACATAAAAATAAATAAAAACCATGACACAGATAAAAAATGAGCACATTCATGCTCATTGCAGCCTTATTCACAATAGCAGAATGCTGGAAATGATCGATTTGGTATAAGAAAGGGTAAACAAACTTTGGCACATATGCACAATGAAATACTACACAATGCTAAGGAACAGCAAGGAATCTGTTCAACACCTAACAGGACAGTGATGAGTAAAGTTATTCAATATAGAAGGGACCAATAGAGTATGAAATCACTATTGTAAAGAATTCAAGAAAAGATGTTTAGACTAAAAGAAACATTTTAAACAGTTTCATTGGCACATCATACACATATAATAAAACACAATAGCTTAATCACATCCAGAACAGCTATACAATTATTACCACAGTCAGTTTTAGAACATTTACCTATTTCTTGTACTCATTTTTATTAGCTTCCCTTGTCTCCCCAACCTCCTTTTCCATACCTCAAGAGATCATAAATCCAATTATAGTCTCTATAGATGTACCTATCCTGGATTTCATATACAGAAAAACCTATAAACAATACAAAAGTAGAACAAATGTAAAATGGATCAAAAAGGAGAGCCAATGCTAAGGCCCTACATTTTAATGTATGACTACATCAATCTTAACCCATTTTTCAATGCACTCTGAATGATCGCAAAGCTATTCACCTCCCTGGTCTATAGGGAGAGGGGATTCATTGGAGGCTAAATCTATCTGTATTTTCCCTTAAATTTTTTTTTTAAAAAAACGGAAACAACTTTTTAAGTGGGTCAACAGGGAGATCAAATAAAATTTTACATTTTAACCTAACTATAACTGCCACCATTGACCTTACAGTGCTCTCAGACTGATAACAAGGTTATTCTCCTCCCTCACCTATGATCACAGGGGATTCACCCAAGGCTCCACCTATTTGTAGATCATGCCACCCATAGCCTTCTATAAAACATGTGTTCACAATCTAAGCTCTGGGGCCATTCTCTCCTCTAGATATGGATTATAATGTTTACAATCCTTGGATCACACAGGCTGGTTTACTTCTTCCATGTAGACTTAGTTGATGTCTCACTTAAATGGCTTCTTCTTTGAAGACAAGCCGTTAAGGCTCCCAGATCACATTCTTTCTGATAACGAGGCACCATCTAGTCTTTTCAACCAAATGTTATCACACCCGTATCTTCAGTGATCTCTTCATGAGTGTGGGTACCAAGTAGGATATCATGCCATAAGAACTATTGATAGTGTTATTAATTTAACCATTGGTATAGAATGTAAAACACAGTTGAGAAAAAGAAATCATACAGGTCAAAGTACAATCCATGCACTGCTGAAGTGTGCAAATGAAACTTGTGACTGCACACTGTGGACACTAACAAAGGGGGTTGGTGAAAAGGCCCAGTTTTCAATAATATTCATTGACAGTGGCAGAACCATGATTAATGGATTAATATACATCATAACAATGTAAGGAAGGCATTAAAATCGAAGCATAGGGTAAGTCTTGCCCACCACTTTTTGGGCACACTCAAGGTAAGAGATCCAAACCAAATTCAATGATAGCCACTTGCAAACTCTTAGGACGGCAGTCATCTGCTTCATCTCACACAAGAAAACTTCAGCCTTTAAGTTCAAAGGCTACAGGTGGGTTTGAGGTAGAGTCCAGTGTACTTAGTGGGGTAAAAGAAAAAAAAACTTTGAGCATTACAGGCAGGGGATAACTTGGGGGAAAAGGCAGGCAATATATACTTGGAAGTTGCACATAGTGGCGTAAGCAAGGGAAGACATGAGGGAGGGGAAGTTGCAAGAGTTAAAGGCAATCGATGCAATCCTTATGAGGTAGGTTGTTGGTGCCAGCTCATGGTAACACTGTACACAACAGCATGCATATGGGCTGAGTCCTGCGCCGTCTCCACGATAGTTATACTCGAGTCCACTTTTCAGCTACTACGTCAATCCAGCTCCTTGGTGGCCTCGTCCTTTTCTTTCTTTCTTTTTTTGTGTGTGTGGCATCACTGCCCTGGTGGGAGTAGGACACCCAGCCTTGTTTCTGGAGAGCTGCTGCTGGACTTGAACCATTGCAGTCCCGCACACAACCATTATGCCACCAGGGCTCAGCCCTGGCCTCGTCTTTTTCAAGGATTATCCCATGCTGTCCCTTCCCAGAGACGAGTCTCTCTTCATAGCATAACTTCTGATAACAGAATTCAAAATCATGTCAGAAATCAAGCTTAATTGGTCATGTATAGAATAGTAGAAGCCCCTAAGCCATGGCTCTTAGTCACGCTTCTGGTCTGGAACTAGATCCAGCAGTGCTTCAGAAGAATCACTCATTCAGAATTTAAGGACAGAATGCAGCCAATGTCAATGTTCCAAGGGGTAGGAAATAAAGGGGAATGAAGACAGGAAACACACGCAAGCACTGGGATAAGTGATGGTACCATGGGGAGATCGGAACGAGTGAGTTAAAACAAAAAGCATATGAATTGCTGAATGATGATCGGCTCTACACACCTTCACTGAACTTGCCAATCAAGAGTTAAAAATACGAAGAGAAAAGAAGGGATATAATGGGAGCTGGGGAAGACACTGACAGGATAAGAATCAGTCCCTGGATGGTGGCAGAGGGAAACGCACTGACTCATGGGTTGCCATAAGTTAGACTTGACCTTCTGGCAACTGCAATGAATATATGTTATGTTATTTAAGATTGCATTCAAAGTATGCATAAATGTAGATGAACACATTATAATAAAGTCACCAGTTCAAAGAGAAGCACAAAGTCCAAATAGCCCTAACCATTACAATGAGTGAATCAATATTTTAATTTTCCTATAAAGAGAGCCACTAGGCATAGATGATTTTATCAGTAAATTCTAGCTAGTGTTCATGGAACATGTCATTCTATTCTTATGCAAAGTCTCAGAGGGGGAATAAAAGAGAGAAAGAATATTTCCATTTCTTTTGGTGAGTTCCCCCATCCTCTCGATATTAAAATTCAAAAAATTACAACAAATAAAAATCACAGGAAAATCTTGCTGATAAGGTAGTAATCCTATACAAATATTAGCAAAACGAATCCTGCACTTTATGGAAAAAGAAGATCATTACTAAGCTGGGTTTATTGCAGGAATACAAGACTTAACTTTAGCAAATCTTTAATTATCATTCACCACATTAGCATACCAAAAGAACAAAACAATATGGCTATTTCAATAAATAGAGAAAACACATTGGATGAAATTCTAAATACCTATTTATGAGTTAAAAAAATTAACTAACTCAGAACAGAAAGGGATTTCTTTAATCTCCGACAAAGAGTCTAGCAAAAAAAATAAATAAACCGACAGCAATTATTACTTTTAATGGTGAAACTATGTCGGCTTTTAATATTCGGAAGAAAAGAAATAGGAAGTGTAACACTTGAAAAGGAAGGAGGAGGGGAGCCTCATTCAATGATGCCATCACTCTTCAGGTAGAGTATATTATGTACACACTGAAAGCAAACACGTTCAGAATAGCACGTTCTGTAACTGCCAAGAACCAGTAACAATTGAAATGCTTATCAACGGTAGAATGGATACACAAATTATGGCAGAGCCACACAACATAATTCTATACTAGGATGAGAATGATCCGTCTTACCATCATACACAATGATATGGGTAGCCTTCAGAAAGCAATGGTGAAAGGAGGCCGCCAGTCACCAAAGGGTACACACTGTAAGGTTCCACTTATAGAGACCAACCAATGCAGGCACAGTGACCCTGGAACAGCAATCAGACCAGTAACTCGTGGGTGGGGGTGGTCCGGACCGAGGGGGAGTAGGTAGGAGCACAGCGTGGATTTAGAGTCACTCGGTGTTGAATTTGAACAGTGGCTTCACTTCCCAACACACGAACCTCGCACCGGAGACAGAACCGCGGTCGGTCTCAGTTTCCTCAAACAAGGGTATGCCCTGGACGGTTGTAAAGTGAGCGCGAATGGCCACGAACCATCTAGTGCATAAATTCTGGGAGGAAAAGTTACAGTGACAGTGGCCATCACTACCAGTGTTCTTCACGGCTCCACCTGCGCGGGAAGGCAGTGGTCCAGGGAGCCAGGTGGGGGTGGGGGTGGGGAAGCCAGGAAACAAAACGAAAGGCCAAACCAGTTGCGACAGAGGCACTTCCCACGCATGGCAACCACGAGTGTTTTGGAGTAGAACTGAACACCACAGGGTTGCCAATGGCTGATTTTGAGGAAGCAATTATGGGGGGTGGGGGAGGAGGGCTTTCTTCTGAGGTCCTCTCGCTGAGCTTGAACTTCTAACTTTTCAGTTCGCAGCTAAGTACATCCGTCGTGCGTTGACCATTTCCTCTCAGTCTTTTGCTCCAAACCCCCCCAGTGTGGCTCGTTCAGCCTGCGTGGACGTGGTTTTGCCACAGATATTCCCACTAAGATCAAACGTACCCATAGCCAGATGGCAGATTCATAAAGGAGAGGACCCGAGTCGAGTCCTTGAGAGCTGCAGGATCCGCTGCTTTAAGCGCTCAGAGCCAGGAAAGCGCCCTTTCATCACTGTCTTTATGGTCAGAGCAGCTTGAGTTCAAGGGCGTTTGGGCTTGGCCAGGAAAATGGCTGTGTAAAGTCTCCTCCGACCACTCAACTGGCACGACTCAGACAGTCGCCTTCACCTCCAGGCCCAGGGTGCACGCGCGTTATCTGGGAGAGAATGCAGCACCTGTGCCCGCCCCCAATGCCCACCCCGACTCCCCACCCTTGGAAATGTCTTTTTGTTGTTGTTGGTAAAAGCTTCTGAAGGAGGATTTTGAATTGCATGATTTTCATACAATGCTGTTTTTGCAGAGGGGTTCTTGAATAATTATTTGTGCTTAGTGTTTGAAAAATAACCCTGCTCAAGGAGGAAGAATATAATGTGCCTACTTAATATAACCAATATTAATGGCAGGACCCGAGCCAAATTGCCGGAGATGGAGAGGGGGCACGTGGATGATCAGCATTTGGGCTGCTGGGAGGGAGCCATACATAGAGGCAGCCAGACTTCCGTGGAGGGTTACCAATTAATGCTCACTGAGCTCCATTCATTAGGCAGAGCAATGGGGGGAAGTGACTGGAAGCACGCACGCATGTGCACGCTTGGAGGAACGTGAGAACCAGCACCGGTCGTTGTTTCCTAGTGCTGCTGTAACATCAGCACCACAAATGGTAATGATCAAGAACAATTTTTTTTTTGGTCTAGGTTTTGGAGTCTCAAAGTCCAAAAGGGTCTTGGCTTTGCCATTTTTAAAATCAGTAACCTTGGGTTAGTTCTTAGCAATTCCCAGATAGCATTGTTCTCTCTCTCTCTCTCTCTCTCTCTCTCTCTCTCTCTCTCTGTGTAGGGGGTGGGGGGTGTTTCTCTTTTTAAATGAAAAAGTGATTAGGTTCAGGACGCACCCAACACTGGTCCAACCTCACTGGGATGACAAAGGAAACCCTGTTCCCAAACAAGATGACATCCACTGTTGCAGAGATTAGGATCCTGAGACATAGATTGATATCTCAGTTCAGCATAGAATGCTTGCTGTGAATTCTCCTGCACTACCAGATGACCCTCAGCTTTATAGTGTGGAAAACAGGAAATGTTCCTCTGGTTCCCTCTAGGAAGCAGGAAGGAGCTGGCAGTGGACAGGACCTGGGTGGGGGACCTGCCTAAAGGAACCCCAACAATGACAGGCAGCCAGAAGCAGCCCATGCTCCGCCAGCCTCAGACTGAAGAAGGTGCTGCTCAGGATACAGGTGTGCCTTCATTTTGTCAGTCGCCGATTTCAGGCAGAGGTGAATTTTGTAGGGGGAACAACAAAGAATCCTCTGTGAAGCATATCTGATCGAAGATAATAGGTGTGTTAGCACTATTAACTGGAAAGTTAAACGGATTATACAAAGCAAAGGGATCATTGCTTCAGTGGTGTGTTTTCCAAGAAGATGACAGAAGGTTTCTTCTTAATTAATGATTGTGACATCAAAGGATCTAATTGTGTCAGGGCAGGAGAGTGTTGGGCCTTGTGCCAGAAAATCCTCAGTCAAGCACAGGCCACCCCTTGGTTCAACCATTAGCTGTCAGCAAACCCCTCACTCGCTGGCCTTGAGTGTCCACACCTGTTGTTGACACTGCTGTCTTGCTGGTTTCCACTTTAAGTGATTCTTGTACAACAGAACAAAATGCCCCCCAGGCCTGTGCCAACATGATTGTCAGTATGCTTTAGCCCAGGCATGGGGGTATTGAGTCACTTCTCCTTAAGAATATTCCTTGTTTTTGTCAACCCTCTAGTTTAACAAGCATAATGTCTTGGTCTTTTCTGATGACATTTCCAAAGTAAGGGGGTGGAAGTCTTTTCATCATCACTTCTAAATAGATGCCAGCTGCTTTTCTTCTAGAACTGATTTGGTTGTTTTCTGACAGTCTCTGGAAGCCACATGGTAGAATTGTGACCGCCAATGTCAAAGACCTGAGTTTGATTCCTAGCCAGTGCTCCTCCAGTATTGCCACCATCTGTCTTTCATCAGAGATTTATTATGTGTTGCTATGATGCATAACAAGTTTCAGTGTGATTGCCAGACTGAGGTAGACTAGGAAGAAAGGCCTGGTGATCCACTCCCCAAAATCAACCAATAAGTGTTGTTAGGTAACACTGAATTGGCTCTGATCCATAGCAACCCTATGCACAGCATAGGGTATTCTACTCCTGAGACCATTGATGCAGTCACTGTACCAAGCCAGTTCATTGAGGGCCTTCCTCTTTTTGGAAGGCCCCTCCACTTTACAAAACATGACATCTTTCTTGAGGGTCGGCTCTCTCCTGACAACATGTCCACAGTACCTAAGATGAAGTCTTATAATCCTTGCCTCTAAGAAGGATTCTGGCCCTACCTCTTGCAACACAGATTGGTGTTACAGACTGCTAAACAACTGGACCAATAGGGCTCAGGGCCCTTTTAGCAGTCTGTAATTCTTTCAATATGTTTCTCCAGCACAACAATTCAAATTCATCTATTATTATGTAGTCTTCCTTATTCAATGTCCACCTTTCATATGCATATGATGTAATAGAGAATACCATCTCCTAGGTCTGGTACACCTTAGTTCTCAATACTAATAACACCCCAAAGTAACACCTTTTCCCTTCAATGCTCTAAAGAGGTCTTATGCAACAGATTTACCCAATGCAGCATGTCTTTTGATCTCTTTTTGACTGCTGATTCCATAAGCATTGATTGTGAGTCGAAGCAGGACAAAGTCCTTGACAACGTCATTCTTTTCTCCATTTATCATTATATTACCTATTGGTCCAGTTGTGAGGATTTTGTTTTTCTTTACATTGAGTTGTACTCCATACTAACAGCCTGCGGCAGTCATGTGCTTATGTTAATTTCGTGATTGAAATGTAGGGGTGGCATCTGGACTGTTAAGCTGGAGATAGCCATTGAGTAGCCGATGAGGCCTCTATGTGCGCATGACTTTCACCTGAGACTCATGGGAAATCTCACGATATTTTCCTCGTGAAGATGAGAAGCTATCTTCCCCAGTTGTTGTTGGGAGTTAGTTTCAGAGATGATTAATGACAGGCAACACAGGATGGCGGCATCTGGGAGGCTAGAGTAACCGGTAGAAAGACCACACGGCTTTGCCCTGATGGAGCCGGACCTCTGAGGCTGGGGCCACCACATGGAGGCCTCTGCCAGCGATGAGTTGCTTCTGCCACCACGGGATGCTGTTGATGGACCCTGAGCCCAGGAAGCAAGGAGTCATGAGGAGACCCCTGTTGGTGCCGGGACTCTGTACCCACTGACCTGTGACTTCGTGAGTCAGAAGGAGATTTTGTGGACTGATTTCAGGCATATGGATTAATATCGGACTTGTGACTTTGAGCTGGACTGGGCTGGGATGTTTTCTCAATGTCCTGTTCCTCTTGAATATAAACTCATTCCTTCTACCTATATGTGTGTCTCTGAAATTTGTTCCTCTAGTCTATCCGGGCTAACATACAGACATGGTCCTTGATCTTCATCAATAAATGCTTCAATTCCTCTTCACTTTCGGTAAGCAAAGTTGTGTCATCTGCATATCACAGCTTGTTAATAAGCCTTCCTCCAATCCTGATGCCATGTTCTTCATATAATCCAGCACTCTAATGATTGGCTCAGCAGACAGAATGAACAAGTATAGTGAGAGGATACAACCCTGATCCACACCTTCCATGATTTTTTTTGGGGGGGGGGGCATCACTGCCTCTCGTGGTCGTGGACGCTACCCAGTGCCACTCCTGAGAGCCGCCGCTGGATTTGAACCGCCAAGCCCGCAGGTTGCAGTTCCGCACTCAACCACTTATGCCACCGGGGCTCAGCCCCCTTCCATGATTTTAAACCATGCATTGTTTCCTTATTCTGTTCTTAATTTATATACAAGTACTTCATGAGCACAACGAAATGTTCTGGAATTCCCATTCTTCTCAAGGTTATTCACAATTTATTATGATCCACACCCATTGAAAGTCTTTGCATAGTCAATGAAACAGAAGTAAACATCTTTCCTGTATTCTCTACTTTGAGCCAAGGTCCACCTGACATCAGAAATGATAACCTTGTTCCATGTCCTCCTTTGAATCCAGTTTGAACTTCTAACAGTTTCCTGTCAATGTGTTGCTGGATGATTTTAAGCAAAATTTTACTTGTGTGAGCTATCAATGATATCATTCTATAGTTTGAACATTCTGATGAGTCACCTTTCTTTGGAATGGGCATAAATACCAATCTCTTCCAGCCAGCTGGTCAACTGACTGTCTTCCAAATTTCCTGGAAAAGATGAGTGAATGCTTCAAGTTTTTCAGTTTGCTGAAACATTTCAGTTGGTGTTGCATCGATTTCTGGAGCCTTGTTCTGGGGGAATGTAGGCACTGGAATTTGAAAGTCTCCCTTCAGCACCATTGGCTCTTGCTCATATGCTACCTCCTGTCATGGTGGAATATTGACTAGTTCTTGTGGGTACAGGTTCACTTATAAGTATAAAAATACTCCTGACATGGAGTATACATGGGAGGTCAGGTATGTGAAAATGCCTGCTTTCCTTAAAAACAGATTCCATTGATTGAACATCTTATTTCAAGCCCCATTCTGAGCTTAATTCTGAGTACTTTATATACATCCTCTCTTTAATCTTCCCAGGAAAACTAGGTTTTTCTTATTTATGATGAAGACAAGGAAACTCCAAGAGGCTCCTAGAAACAAACCCAAAGCCCTAAATGACTGGATCATGGTCTAAAGACAAGCCTAATGCTTCCAGTCTTTATTCGTTCTCTGTCCATTTTACTCAATAAATGTTGTTTGAATCTCAAGTGGTTCATCTTTTCAAATCAGATCCCATTTGTATTTCCTTAACTCTCATTCTTATAGCAGCTAGCCCAGTATGGGCTGCCAATAAATATTTCCTGAAATTTAATTGTAGCAGCCCCATGGGTAGGTGTAACTATTTTGGGAACTCCACATGATTTGGGAACTCCAGATCCATGGAAAAAGCTCTGCCCAAGTGGGGCTTAGAAGATAAAATGTATGGGTTCCAAAAAACATCCTTTCCCTTTAAAGAAGGAGGTGTGATACTTCCATGATGACATCTATTATGAAAAACCAATCAATTAATTAGAAGTTTCCTCAGGAATGTATCCTGATTCCATACACGTGGGCACTGGAGAAGCTCTATTGCATTTTAATGGGTCTGAATTCTGCATTTGGCTCGTCTGTTCTTTTGTCTTGTCTGACCAGTGGATCTTTGCTGCAGGAGCCCTTGCAGCTATGCTAGTCTAGAGGCAACTTCAGCCTGATATTTGACCCACAGACTTGGAAATCGCCCACATTTCCAACCGTGACTCACAGATGAACAATTGACAACTACAGTTAGCTCCTGGCCTGATTTTAGTTGAAAGCAGAGAATACTAGAACTATATTTGCCTGTGTTTTATTGACCACACCAAGGCATTGTACTGTGTGGATCATAACAAACTATGGATAACCTTGAGGACAATGGAAATTCCAGAACAGTTCATTGTGCCCATGAGGAACTTGTACATGGATAAGAATTAGTTGTGTGGAAAAACAAACAAACAAACCAAACCAAGGAAATACTGCATGGTTTAAGGTCATGGAAGGTGTGGACCAGGGGTGTATCCTCTCACTATTCTTGTTCAATCTGTATGTTGAGCAAATCATCAGAAAGCTGGATTATATGAAGAAGACCATGGCATCAGAACTGGAGGAAGGTTTATTAATAAGTTGTGGTATGCAGATGACACAACTTTGCTTACTGAAAGTGAGGAGGAATTGAAGCACTTGCTGTCGAAGATCAAGAACTAAAGCCTTTAGTATGGATTACTACTCAATGAAAATAAGGCCAAAGTTCTCAATAGGTAACATCATGATAGATGGAGAAAAGGATGAAATTGTCAAGGATTTTGTCCTGCTTGGACTCACCATCAATGCTCATGGGATAAGCAGTCAAGCGATCAGATCGTGTGCTACGTTGGGTCAATCTGCTGTAGAAGACCTCTCTGGAGCGTTGAAGAACAAGAATGCTACTTGGAGGATTGAGGTGTGCCTGACCCAAGACATGGTATTTTCAGTTACTTCATACGCATGTGACTTCGGACACTGTATAGGGAAAATGTGAGAATTGCTGCACATGAATTGTGGTGCTGGAGAAGAATATTGGAAGTTCCATGGACTGTCAAAAGGACAAACCGATCTTTCTTGGAAGAAGTAAGGCTAGGATGGTTCTTAGAGGAAAAGATGGTGAGACTTTGTCTTAATACTTTGGAAATGTCAGGGAATATCAGTTCCTGGAGTAGGACATCATGCTCTGTAAAGCCGAGGAGCAGTAAAAGAGAGGAAGGTCCTCAGTGAGATGAATGGACACAGGTTTTACAACCATGGGTTGAAGTACAGGAACAATTGTGAGGGTGGCTGAAGACCGAGCGGTGTTTCACTCTGTTGTGCGCAGGGTTGTGATGGGTTGGAACTGACCGGAGAGCACCCAACAACATAAATAACACAACCATACGAGCCACTTACTTGGCACAGATCCCTCTACACATATACATGGGAGTAGCTCTGACGGCGCTGTTGGATATGCATAGGACTGGCTGCAAGGTTGATGGTTCAAACCTACTGGACATCCCAATGAAGGGGGAGAAAGATGGGACTACGTGTGCCTATAAAGATGTACAGCCACCAGAACCCAAGGAGGGATGCAAGGAATCAGGAAGGACTCCATAGCAGTGGGTTTTGTTTCATAATACATACACAAGCTTCACAAGCTTTGCTTCTTTAGTAAACTCAGCCTTAAGACAGCAGCCAAGCACAAGTACCCTGCAGGTGAGCAGACAGATGTCTGAGTCTCCTGAGGGCACCAGCCAGCCACCCCCAGCATGTTGTTTTTGGCTTCTTGCAGGCTTCAACAAGATCATGTAGGAAATACCATTTTAGAAGTACGACCATTCTGTTCTGCAAATCTTGGCATGTTTTCAAAAGTTTGCTGTAAAGATCGTATTGTAGAAAATACTGAACCAACAGAAACTTCCAAATGAAAACAACTAAAGTGTATACAATTGGAAAATGCACCTCGCATGTCAAATAAAGGCTTTCTAAGATCCTCACGACAACAGAAGCAGCAGCAGTGTCCCATTTCCTCATTCTTAAAGGCAGATGTTGTTTTGATGCAAAGCCATCATACACATTCAGGGTACTTTAGGAACTTTTTTTTTTTTTTTTACTTTAGGAACTTTGAATGGATGATAAATTACTGTTGTTTAGGTGCCCTCAAGTTGATGCTCACTCATAGCAACCCAATGTATAGCAGAACAAGCACTCCCAGTCCTGTCTCACACTCACAGTCACTACATTGTGTGAGGTCACTGCTGAAGTCACTGTGATAATCCATCTCCTTGAAGGACTTTTTTTTTAAACCTCAATCAAGCATACTATCTTTCGCCAAGGGACCTCCTGATACTATGCTTAAGGTACATGAGATGAAATTCCATCAACCTTATTTCTAAGAAGTATTTTGTCGGTACGTCCTCCAAAATGGTTCACTCTTTTTTCCTGACAATCCTTGTATGATTAATATTTTTGATCAACAGCACAATCCCAGTACATCAATTCTTCAATTTTCTTTATGCGTTGTCCTTCTGAATGCATATGAGATTATTGAAAATACTATGGCTTGTTTGGGTCAGGCACATGTGAGTCCTCAAAGTGAACACGTGTGTTTGGTAACATTAAAGAGGCCTTCTCTCAGCAGATCTGCCCCATGGAATATGTCACTTTATTTAATAACTATTGCTCCCATGCATGTTGATTATAGATGCAAGAAAAATGAAATCCTTGATAGTGCCAATATTTTTTTAAATTAACAAACTAGTATGAAGATTTTGTTTTCGTTGTGCTGAGGTGCAATCTATATTGAAAACAGTGGGCTTTAAGCTTCATCAAAAGTACACCAAGTCCTCTTCACTTTCAGAAAGCACAGGGGTGTCATCTGTGTTTTGCCGAGTTTGTTACTGCACCTTCCTCCGATCCTGAAGCCATGCTCTTCTTCATAGACAGGAACACCTCATCTGATGGCACTCCAGTCTATTGCTCTTCACAGATAGTTGTTTTTTACAAAAGGAGGGTTGTGTTAAGCCTGTGTCAAACAAGTTTATCAGCACCAGTCTTTTCAATAGCATGAGCTTACTTTGTGTCTATGTCATATTTTAGTCACTAACTCTCATAATATTTTAAACTTTTTTTGCATTAAAAACATCATTTTATTCAGGGCTCATTCAACTCTGATCACAGTCAATACATACATCAATTGTATGCAGACCACATTTGTACATTGGTTGCCGTCATCATTCTTGAAACATCCTCCCTTTACTTAGGTCTTGGTATCAACTCCTCATATTTCCCCTCCCTCCCCACTCCCCTTCTCTCATGAACTCTTTTTGTTTGTTTGTTTGTTTTTATTTTTTGGGTATCACTGCCCTCTGGTGGTGGGAGTAGGAGGCCCAGCCTTTGATCCTGTGGAGCTGCTGCTGGAATTGAACCTCCATCCCAGTGGCCCGCAGTCCCATGCACAACCACTATGCCACGGGAGCTCAGCCCCTCTCATGAACTCTTAATAATTTACAAATTATCATTATTTTGTCATATCGTACACTGTTTGATAGTGGGTGTTCCTTCACCCACTTTCCTGTTGTCTATATCCCAGGAAGGAGGTTATATGTAGATGCCTGCAATTGGTTCCCCTTTTCTACTCCATCTTCCCTCCACCCTCCTGGTATCACCACTCTAACCACTGGTCCTGAAGGGTTCATCTGTCCTGAATTCTCAATGTTTCCAGCTCCAGTGTACATCCTCTGATTTAGTTGGATTTGTCAGGTAGAATTGGGATCATAATAATGGGTGGGAGGAAGCATTTAAGAACTAGAGGAAAGTTGCATCTTCCATTGTTGCTACACTCTACCTTGACTGGCTCATCGTCTCACTGCAACCCCTCTGTAAGGGGATGTTGCATCACCTACTGATGGGGTCTGAGTCCCCAATCTGTATTCCACCTCATTTATAATGATAAAATTTTTAGTTCTTTAATGCCTGATCCCTTTGACACCTGTGGTCACACAGGATTGTATGCTTTTTCCATGTGGGCTTTGTTGCTTCTCAGCTAGATGGCTGCTTGTTTATTTTCAAGCCTTTAAGACCCCAAATGCTATATATTTTGATAGCTAGGCACCATCACTCATATCCTGTATGATGCCAAGCAGCATTCTGGAAATTTCTTTCTGTGGCATATCATTGTCTGCTTCTTCGATGCATATCATAAGGTTCAGGACATCTTCTGCCATTGCCTTTTGCTTCTGTTTTTTCATTGAGGTTGTTGGGGCTGATTGCTCTTTGTCTTGCGTTGTTTCAGAGGAACCAGGTGCCATTTTCCAGGGAGTCTAAGAGCACTGGCTTTCTCTGGGAGACTTGTAGTAATGTGTCTTTGAACTTCCTGTGATGAATTTCACTTTGGAATTGGCCTGCCACTTTATCCTCTTGTGGCTTCACTCTTTCCCTAGTGAACCAGTATTCCATTATTTGGAGGGAAAGTTGAAGGGTCCTCTCAGGGACCACTGGTTGAATTGTTGTAGACCCACAAGGATGGCGCTGCACTGCATGGTCTTGCCAAGAGCCACGATGATGCAGCCCACAACAGTCTGGGGCACTGCACGGGGTATGAGGGGATTCCCACTGCAAGGGGAACCCTACAGAATGCTGGTGGGCTACTTGCTCCTGAGTAAAGCACCATGAACGATGGGCAGAACTGCCCTGTGTTAGTCTGGGTAGACTAGAGAAAAAAATTATAGATATGGATATAAGGGAAAGGTTTATATACAAGAGGAGTGGAACATTCAGAAAACATCCCAACCCATTCCAGTCCAAAGGGATAAGTCTGATATTAGCCCATATGTCTGATACCATTCTATAAAGTCTCCTTCCAATTCACAAAGTCACAGGCCAGTGGGTGCCTTGTGTAGCCTGCTGGGGTAGAGGTGTCCCGGCACTAGCAGGGATCTCCCCATGGCTCCTTGTTTCCAGGGCTCAGAGTCCATCAGCAGTGTCCATTGGTGATAGAAGCATCTCAGTGCTGGCAGGGGTCTCTCTGTGGCTTCTCCAGCACCAGAGGTCTCATTCCATCAGGGCAAGCCCATGTGACCTCTCCTCCAGCTCCTCCATTCTCAAGGAATCAGGATTGATCAACATGTCATCTTGTCTTATCAGGAGTTCATTGTCTCAGAGACTGAGAGTCAAGTTTCTCTTCTCCAATTGGGAAATATTGCGAGACTTCCCAGAATTATCAAGAGAAAGCCATGCCCACACAGAGGCCTCATTGGCTACTCATTCGCTATCACCAATTAACAGTGGCTAGACTCCACCCCTACATCCCAATCATGAAATTGACATCACGAATACATGACCGCCACAGCCCAGATCAGGCACATTGCTGCGGAAGCTGGGCAGTGGTTCCTGCAGCAGCTCAGAACTCCAGCCAGTGCCAGTGGAACCTCCCTGGGCCTCATGAGGCATCAAGGCAGGTGGTAGGAAGTTTCCTCAGTCAGGTGGAACTACAGAGTATATATAAGTGCTCTCCCACCCACACAGGCCGGTATTCCCCTGTATGAAATTGGGCAGGAAATACCCAGGTGGAGGGTGAGTGGGTTTCTCCCTCCTCAGGCAACCCTGCACAGGGTGGGCCTCTCCCAGCTGGGTGTAGCAGGTATAATTGCCCTAGGCTAAGGGGAATGGTCTGGAGGTCCACAATGGCATGTGAGCCAAACCGGAAAAGACCATGAGGAAAAAACACCAAGAAGCTAAGTTTGCTGAAACTGTGGGGGGTTAGAGAGAAGTGGGGGAACCCAACGTAACTATATAGCTGAGCCCTGATCCCTGGGCGTGGGGCTGCAAGGGTTCAATCTCTGCCCCGGGCTGGTGGCAAGCAGTGGCTCTGATGAGATAAAGCCCCTGTGGCAGCTCCAATTGCCCCGGCTGTGGCGCCTGGCGGAGGCAGTGACAGACAGTGGCGGGGCTAGAGTCAAACCCTAGCTGGGATTTACTGTGGTAAGCCGAAAGCCCCCAGCCCTCAAAACCTTGTGGATCGGTGCTTACTTGTCTTTAAGATGTTCCTCCTGCAATCTGGCAGTGTTGAATTTCTCTCTCAGTTGCTCTCTTGGGACGATCTCTGCTGAGTCCTTCTGCTGGGTATTTCTCAGTCCCCATCTTCCCCTATTTAAAACTTTTTCATAATGCTATGGCACCAAAATTTTAGATAAACAGGGGATTTTTAAAAATGATGTGACTCCTTTATTGTAATATTTGCTTTATTACGGTGGTCTGGAACCAAACCCACACTATCTCTCAGCGGTGCCTGTAGTCCAGCCTCTCAGATTGTTCATTCCCCACACAGATTGAATAAGTGACAGGATACAATACTGAGAGTTCTCCTGATTATAAACCATGTCATATCCTCTTGTTCTGTCAAACAAATGCCTCTTAATCTGTGTATAGTTTCCGCATGAGTACAATTAATTAAGTGGTCTGAATCTCCCTTTCCTTGCAAGGCTGTCCATAATTGTAATAACCCACACAGTTGGATGCCTTTATGTAGTCAGTAAAAAACAGGTAAACACCTTTCTGGTATTGTTTGCTTTCAGCCAAGACCCATGTCTTGTAATCAATGGCATCCTTTAATCCACCTTCTCTTTTTGAGCCTTACTGGGCTTTCTGGCAGTTCTTATCCACAGCCAGCTTTAATTGTCTTTAAATGATTTTCTGAGTTTCTCAGGGGCAGAAACCCGAATGGCCAATAAACATAAGAGAAAATGTTCCCGATCATTAGCCATAAGAGAAATGCAAATTAAAAAAACAATGAGATACCACCTAACATCCTCAAAGTTAGTGCCATTAAAAAAATCAGAATGCAACAAGTGTTGGAGGGACTGTGGGGAGACAGGGACTGCTGGTGGACTTGTAGGTACGGTATTTTTCAGACCATAAGATGCATCCAATTTTTAGAGCATGAAAACAAAAAAAAATATTCTAAATCAAAATACCTGTATACTTAAATATTTATTAAAACAAAGTAAAATACAGTAATATTTAACAGTATAAACTCAGCAGTGGTGTTAATGACTATTATCACTTTCATTAGCAAATGAGGGGAGGTGTGCACTGTGCCAATCCTGTGACCTGACTGACATTGAGTGTGGTGGTCATATGCTTATGTTAATTTCATGATTGAGATGTAAAGGTGGAGTCTAACCTGTTAATCTGGAGATAGCCATTGAGTAGCCACTGAGGCCTCCGTGTGGGCATGGCTTTCTCCTGAGACTTCTGGGAAATCTCATGATATTTTCCTCATGGAGATGAGAAGCCATCTCTCCAGTTGTTGGGAATCAGTTTCCAAGATGACGAATTACGGACAAGACAAGATGGCAGCGTTCGAGGAGATGGAGGAGAAGCCACATGGCCTTACCCTGATGGAACCAGACCTCCGAAGCTAGAGAAGCCACATGCAGACCTCTGCCAGCGCTGAGTTGCTTCTACCACCACTGGATGCTGTTGATGGACCCTGAGCCCTGGAAGTGAGGAGCCATGGGGAAACTCTGCACCCACTGGCCTGTGACTTCATGAGTCGAAAGGAGACGTTGTAGACTGATATCGGGCATATGGGCTAATATCGGACTTACAACTTTGAACTGGACTGGGTTGGGATGCTTTCTCAATGTCCCATTCCTCTTGTATAAAACCTTTTCCTTATATTCATAGCGTGTCTATAGATTTATTTCTCTATTCTATCTGGACTACACATTGAGACTCCAGGAGGCGGGATTTCCCCTGAACACACAGCAATTCACAGCATGCAAGCAGCAGTGGACAGTAAGCGGGTACATGGGATCATAAGCAAATGTCCTGGGTTATCACACCTTCAGATCATAAGACACACCCTTGTTTTTCCCCCACCTTGGAGGGGAAAAATTGTATCTTATGGTTTGACAAACACGGTATGTATAGCCACTGTGAAAACAGATGGAAATGATGCTACAATATCACCCAGCAATCCCCCTGCTGGGCATATACTCAGAAGAGGCAAGAAACAAACCATGACCAGACATCTATGCTCTAGTGTTCATCACAGCACAGTTCACAATTGCAAGGAGTTGAAAACAACCCAAATTTCCATCAATGGACAAATGGATTAAAAAACTGGTACATCCTGCAATGGAGTACTACATACCCATCGTTGAAATGAAAGCATGAAGCATATTGCCGCATGAGAAGAACTGGAGGAAATTATGCTAAGTGAAGTAAGCCAAGCAAGTACAACATGACTCTGCTGAGATAAGCTTAAAAAATGCAAAAGGGGCATAGAGAAAAAGCTACGGTATACACACATTCCTGGGGTGAGATCCAGGTAGTATGGCAGGAGCCAGACCCATTTTAGGGATACATATGGTAGCCAACTAAAAAGGTGGAGGGGGGAGGAAAAAAAAGACATTGGTAGCAAGGGAATAGGACACTAGCCCACCCAAGGGGAGGGTATTGTTTATGTCTCCACAGGGAAAGAGGAACCAGACTTCAACCTGATGCTCCGAGGTGTGAATACAACATACCGACACGAAGTAGAGAGGTCTGAGGGGTTGGCCCCAATCCCATCTACAAGGATAGCTGCCCCTCCCCCCAGAAGAACTGACTTCAGAGAACAGCACTGAAGCTGCAGTTCAGGGAGAGGGTCATGTCTGATCAGAGCACACAGGAGCAAATGAACGGAGAGGAAGAAAGAGTAGAGCACATCCTGGCCACCAAGCCTTGAGGATGATATCCCTGCTCAGAGCAGCCAATGTACAGAGAGGACCATATGGCCGGCCCCACTATGAGACACAACATCCCTCATTGACCCAAGGTCCTACAGGGGACCACACTAAAGATATAGTGTGGAAATGGGGCCCTATCTTATCCCCTCACTCTAAGGCAAAACACTAAGGGCATGTGACAGAACAGCAAGAGGAACAGAGCAAGGAAGTCCTGAGGGAGCACCAAAAACAGACTTTGGGACCAAGGTGTGGTACCTCATCTGACTCAACTGGAAAACATTTCTAAAGGCCAACAAACAATCCTTGAACTATTTGCAGGCTTTTTTTTTTTTTGTCATTAGCTTTTTGTTGCTTTTATTGTTGTTGGTTTTTTTTTTCTCTTTTTTTGCTTTGTTTTGCTCTGTAAGAGAAAACAACAGGACTGACAGTTGTGGGGAGAGGGAGAGAGGGAGGTGGGGGAAAGGAAACAGTGTTAACAAACCCAGGGACAAGGGAACAACAAGTGATCGCAAATCAATGTCAAGAAAAGTATAGGAGATCTGGTAGGGCTTGATCTATGGTAATGTAGTGGAGAGGAATACTGAAACACAAATGGAGGCTGAACATGATAGTGGGACAAAAGGAAAGAAAAAGGGGAAAATAAGAAATAACTAGGAGGCAGAGGATATTTATAGAGGTCTAAATAAAGGCATGTTCATATGTAAATATATTTATATATGATGATGGGGAAATAGATATATGTGCATATATTTATAGATTTAATATTAAGGTAGCAGATGGACATTGGGCCTCAACTCAAGTACTCCCTCAATGCAAGAATAATTTATTCTATTAAAGTGGCATTCCATGATGCTTACCTTGCTAACACAATCGCCGAAGATAAAGCTGGTGCATAAGCCAATGTGGTACAGAAAGCTGAAAGTACAAGGTTATCAAAAGATATAGTATCTGGAGTCTTAAAGGCTTGAAGGAAACAAGCAGTCACCATTCTCAAAGGCAACAAAGCCCACATGAAAGAAGTACCCCAACCTGTGTGATCATGAGGCGCCAAACAGACCAGATGTCAGGCATCAAAGAACAAAAAAATCAAATCATTGTGAATGAGGGGGATTGTGGAGTGGGGATCCAAGACCCATCTGTAGGCAACTGAACATCCCCTTACAGAAAGGTCGTGGGGAGGAGACAAGCCAATCAGATTGCAGTGTAGCAACGATGAAACATATAACTTTTCTCTAGTTCCTTCTCACTATCACGATTCTAATTCTATCTTACAAATCAAGCTAGACGAGGGGATGTACACTAGTACAAAGAGGAACCAGACAGATGATCCCTTCAGGACTAGTGCTGAGCATGACAATACTAGGAGGGTGGAGGGAAGGTGGGGTAGAAAGGGGGAACTGATTACAAGGATCTACATATAACCTCCTCCCTGGGGATGGACAACAGAAAAGCGAGTGAAAAGAGACATCAAACAGTTCAAGACATTCCCCGCCCCCCCCAAAAAAAAAAAACAAGACATGACAAAATAATAAAAATTTATAAATAATCAAGGGTTTATGGGGGGCAGAATAAGGGCTCAAGCAGAAAGCAAACGTTTTGAGAATGATGATGGCAACAAATGTACAAACGTGCTTGATACGATGGAGGTATGCATGGATTGTGATAAGAGTTGTAAGAGCCTCCAGTAAAATAAAGAAAAATTATCTTCTGAAAAATATAACTGTCATGTGATTTAGTGATATTGTGTGATAATGCCCACATTCTGTTAGGTCAGGTTTCCTTGGAATGAGCACATCTATGGATCTCTTCTGTTCAGTCAGCCCATTCTTCCACTTCTGTCACCACATTGGTTTGTTGAAACATCCCAATTGGTGTTCTGTCAGATTCTCATCACCAATCTCTGCAGTGCAGTTTGGGTTTTTCTTTCTTCGGTACCATCTGCTACCTCCCGAAATGGGTAGGCCTTGGCCAATTCTTGTTGGTACAGTGACTCTGTTATCTCTTTCATCTTCTTTCGTTTCTTCCTGTGTCATTCAATATTTTAACCCATGAAATTTTTCAATATTGCTTTTTTGTCCTTCAGCTCTCTCGGCTTGAGATAGGCTGAGCATGCTCTTTCTTTGGGGATTTCTAACTCAAGGCCTTTGAATTCTTTATAGTAAGGCGTTCTGTCTTCTCAAACTGTCCTTTGAAATCTCTTCTTCAGTTCTTTTACTTCATGATTTCTTTCATTGTAAGATGCTATCCTGAAGAGAATTTACAATAGGGATCATTCACCACTTGTTTTAGTTAATACTCTGTGTTCAAGTTTCAGGCTCTTCTGTCATCTGTTTAGGTCTTTTCTTTCTTCCCTTTCTGTTCCATGAACTTTTGTTTTCTTCCTGTTTGATAATCTTGATGTCATCCTGCAACTTCTCTGGTCTTCTGTCATTGGTGTTCAATGTGTCAAATCTGTTCTTGTGATGGTCTGATAATGCAGTTGGACATCCTAAATCCTGCTCCAGGGGGAGGAATTGAAAGCCTTCCCCCTAGAAATAAAAATTAGACAAGGATACTCCTTGTCACTACTCTTATTGAAAATTGTATTAGAAGCCCAAACCAGAGCTATTGACCAACAAAATGAAATGAAAGGTATCCAAATTGACCCCAAAGAAATATAACTCTATTTTAAGACAATATGATTATATCCATATACAATCCTAAAGACTTGACCAAAAATATCAGAAATAGCTGAAAGGCTCAGAAGTGTGGCAGGGTACAAGATCAACATACAGAAATCACTCTGATTTCTATATACTAAGGAAGAGAGATTGGAAAAAAAGAAATCAAGAAAATACAATCATTTTCAGTAACCACTCAAAAGATAAAAATACCTTGAATAAGCCTAACCAGAGAAATAAGACTTGAAACCAACAACAAAACCCTACAGAACACTACTACAAGAAACCAGAAGAGTTTGTTTCTGTTTGCTGTTTTGTCATGAAATGATAACATGACAGCTAAAATACACCAGAGTCACTCATCACCTGTGAACAAGCTAGTTCTGATAACATGTCCCTGCTGAATACTTTTCTCCATGAAGAGATCACTGATGATAAGGGTGCTATGGCAAAGTGTGGCGAAGAAAGTAGATGATGCCCTGGTATCAATTGGTATCTGGAATCTTAAAGACTTGTGTTCAAACAAGCAGCCATCGAAGTGAAGCATCAACTAAGTCCACACAGAATAAGGCCACCAGCCTCTGTGATCCAACGATGACAATAAAAAAATTCAAATATGGTGAAGGGAAAAGCATCAGAGCATAAATTGTGAACACCCACTTTGTAAAAGATTATGGATCATAGTGTGAACCCCAAATCCATCTGCAGACTATCTAGTTAGATTAAGCCTCTGGCAGATCTCCTCTGGCCACCATCAACGGTATTGTAAATTTGATTATGGTGGACTGAAATATGACATAATATGATACTTAGTTGACTTCCCTCTTGACCCAACCTGAATTTTATCTAGGCTTGAATATTTCTCACTTGTTCCATGATAGAACTTTCTTCTCTGACTGTTTAGACATTATCAGTGGCCTTTCTTTCTTACTCCTTTTCACATTATTGCCGTTGTGTTGTTATTTTTATTCTGTTTTGTTTTGTATTGTTTCTGTTAGCTTTACCAGTTTATGAAGCACACAAAAGTGCACGCATAGTGATAACTAATGCAAAAGTTTATCAGAGTTGGGGGATGAGGAACATTAGGAAAATTGGAGAGTAAATAATGTAGGAGTTAGGAGGGAGCACTAGACCAGATTATGATGATGTATATAAACTCTTATACAAAGTGACTTAAGCAAGGAAGTGTATGATATGTGATTTGTATACTAATAAAACTATATATATTTTAAAATAAAAAGAAACTTTCACAAATGGAAGATTGTTCTATGTTCATGGATAAGAAGGCTTATCATTGTGAAAATGTTAACACTACCAGAAGCAATCTATAATCAAGTCCCAGCAATATTTTCTTCAAGAAATGGAAAATATCATCACCAACTTTATATGGAGAGCAAAGGGACTCATGATAAACAAAGCACTACTTGATTAATGATGAATGTATAGGCTATGATGAATGCATAGGAGGTCTCTCACTTCCTCTCACCTCAAAATGTATTACATAGCCACAATAGTCAAACAGGCTGGTACTGGTATAATAATGATATGTAGACCAAAGGAACAGAACAAAGAACACAGAGATAAGGTGATCCACCTATAGATAACTGATTTGGACAAAGGACTGAAATACATTAAATGAGTACAAGATAGTCTCTTCAACAAATGATGCTGGCAAAATTGGATTTCTATCTACAGAAGAAAGAAACAAGATCCATAAAACACCCCATATTAAAAAATGAACTCAAGATGGATTAAAGACCTAATGTAAATCCTAGTACTAGAAATATCATCAATGAGAAAAGGGGGACATTCATAATACCTCTAATACAGGGCATAAACACACTATGAAACACACATGAGCACACAGCAGATGACAAAATAAATGACTGGGACTTTTATTTTTGCATAAAAAATCATTCATCAAAAGGATAAAGAGAGAACCAACAAACTGGGAACATATTTTTGGCAATGACACATCAGACAAGGGATTAATATCTAAAAATCTATAGATAACTGCAACAACTCAACAAAAAAAAAAGATATATCATTTGATTAAAAATGAGAGGAGAAGAACAAGCAGTGACATTAAGATGACCAACAGACATATGAAGAAATGCCCGTAATCAGTAGCCATCTGAGAGATACAAATCAAAACAATGGTGAGATTCCACATTACACTAACATTGTCAGCAACGTTAGAAATATAGAAAATTGCTGATGCCAGAGAGGATGTGGAGGGGTTAGAACCTTCATACACTGCTGGTGGGAGAGTGACACTGTGCAACCACTGTGGAAAGCAGCATGGCACATCCTCAAACAACTAGGAATAGAGACACTGTACGTGACTCACCAATCATTTTGCTGGGTTCACGTCCGAAAGGAGTGAGAACCAAAGCACAAACAGATATATGCACACGAATATTCACTGCAGCACTGTTCACAATGACCAGACGAGGGAACAGCCTTCCTGCACAACAGTGGAAGAATAAAGAAGCTTTGGTGCATACACACACTGGAATATTATGCGTCACTAAAGAATGAGGGTGAAACATCTCATGGCATGGGTAGACTTGGAGTATAGTATGCTGAGTGAAATTTGTCAATCAAAAAAATGTTGTAGGAGACCACCATTAATAAAGGAAAAACCAAGACAAAGGTTTTCATACTAAATCCAGTAGATAGTATGTTGGCTTTTGTGGGCTTATTTTAATTTTCTTGGCTTTAGCCTGACCTGGCATATAAGCAATTGATTGTGTGTTCCACGGTTGGCACCTGGACTTGTTCTGACAGGTGATATTGAACTTGTCCATCATCTCTTTCTACAGATGCAATAAGAAAATTTTGTTTCTGAAATTGATCAAACATGCAATAAAGATGAATTAGCAATTACTGACAGATGGAATGTAAATATTGGAAACAAACAAAAGAAATGGTAGTTGGAAAATAATGGCTTTGGTGATGGATATGACACGTGAGCTTGCATGACAAGATTTTGAAAGACCAAGGATTTGTTCATTGGAAATGCAGTTTTTTCAAAAACATATATAGCAACCAAACATATGGACCCTGCAGGATGAAAATGATAAATTAGCAGCATTGTACATTTTCTTATGGATAATGTCTCCAGTTCCAGAGATGATAGTGTTCTAGTCCTCTATTGAATGAAAGATGGAAGTGAATATTCCTTAGGGAGCTAATTGAGGAATTTGGGGAGGCTGCTTTTCTCATGCAATCACATCGCCTCACTATTGTTTCCTTCTGGGATATTTTATTTTAAGCGAGCCTTTTCCTGTACTTGTCACTCTTTGCTAGTGCCTAGTTCCAAGCTGGTTCCTGTGGGATGTTCATATTCCTAGAGGAGGAAGTGGAAGCTTCTTACACTCCCAAAGGAAGCCTCCGTGAATGAGCAGGAGAAAACCAAAGTCTGTCGTTACGGAGAGGAGGATGACAGATGACGCAGTATGCCATTTTGGCACCGACTTCGGAATCACACCAAACCTCGCCTGTGATTAGTGTAATTTTTCCAGGGCTATTTCCCAGTTTAAAGTGCTGCATGGATGGGCCCTCCAGGGACCTATGCCTCTCCGACATCTAGCCTGGGGCACATCTTACTTTCAATTGCCTGTGGCCTCCTTGTGTTCACAACATCTCTTGTCCTTGTTAAACCCAAACTCACTGGCATTGAGTCCATGCCGATTCACAACAGGCCTGTGGGATAGCGTAGAACTGGGGGTTTCTGAGAATGTAGCTCTTGGTGGGAGTCGAATGCCTCATCTTTCTCCCTCAGTGATGACGGTGGTTTCACGCTGCTGAACTTGGGGTGAGCGTCATCATCGTTGTTGCTGGTTTGTAGTTGCTGTGGTGGTTAGATCATTTTATGTCAACCTGAAGATCTCTAAAAATGCAGGAGTGGTCGCCGACCTGTCCACCAGATCACAGCCTGATGGTGCCGCCTTAAACATGTGACCCTCTCATAACAAGAACCTAAGATCCTCCCTCTTTCCCTCTGACTTCACCTTCCTGCTTGCTGGCCACTCAGAGCGGGTGGAGCCCTGCCCTGTTTCCACCAACCTTATAGCCACAGGACTTCGATGACTGGGCTGTGATACTCCTGCATTCTGCATCATTGCATGTGATTGCTTAAATCTGAAGGGGGACTTATAGATCAATCTTGGACTTAAGAAGTCCAAGTTAGACTGGGCTGAAATGTTTTCTTGATTACTTCTTTGATGTAAAGCTCTTTCTTCGACGTAGATGGGTGTCTCTGGATCTATTTCTCTAGTCAACCCAGTCTAGCACACTTGCTGTCAAGCCAGCTCAACTGCGTGTACAACGGAACAAAATGCTGCCAGGTCTTGTGCCCTCCGTTTTCCCCATCATCACATTTATTGCTAGGTGTGAACCCTAGTCGAGTGTCTGTGGTTTGTGTACTTTCTAATGGACCGAACTCAACTTTGTTATCCTTGGTTAATTGTTTTTTATTATCAAGCCTTCCTTCCTTGTCTATCTTATCTTCGCAGCTCTACCTAAACCTGTCTTCCATCAATGGTCCTGATGGTATTTAAAGTATCAGTGGCACAGTTTCCAGCACCACAGCAGCAGACAAAACACCAACAGCACAGCTCACTGACATATGGGTGATGGCAGATGCCTCCAATCAACCTTTTGCAGGGCATGGGGCATCTCCTCTGTTGAATGAGTCAGTCAGTGCAGCTGCCATGACCAATGTGTGAGCCATGTTCTGCTCCTGTCCTGCTTCAGTCTGCCTGGTCCACAGATGCTTCCTGAAAGTGAGAGTGGCTGGTCCTGCTGAGTGAGGTCTCCAAAGTCCTTGTCACCATCCACTGCTGCTGCTGACTGGCCCTAAGGCACTAGATCAGAGAGTATGTATTCCCAGAATAAGTGGAATGAATGTCTTTGTGCTTCATAATGAGCCCTCCTTTTTCCCTAGGGACACACATCTGTTGTTTATATTCTTAAACTCAGACTATCTGATGCAAAATGCTTTCTTCAGGCTTTTTTTGTTGCTCTCTGCACCCTGTCTCTATATCCTGGAGCCCAGCACAGACTTCCCTCAGCCATACTGGGGGCCCCATGTGGTCCAAGTGCCTAACAGACAAGTGCAGGTGTGTTTTGCTGTTAGTGTGTGCACCAGGAAGGTCCCACTCCAGGAACATGAGCTTTTCAATGAACATGATTAATTTTACAGACTCAATGCTCATGGAAGCAGCAACCAAGAGATAAAAAGATGTGTTACAATGAATAAATCTGCTGCACAAGACCTCTTTAGAGTGTTAAAAAGAAAGGGTGCTGCTTTGAGAACGAGAGTGTGCCTGACCCAATCCAGGGTATTTTGATTGCCTAGCATGCATGTGAAAGTTAGGCACTCAATCTATAAGAGCAAAGAAGAATCAATATATTTGACTTCTGGTGCTGGAAGAGACTATTGCAAATACTATGAACTCTTCAAAGGACAAAATGATCTTGTCTTGGAAGAGGTATGGCCAGAATGTTCCTTAGAGGTCAGGATAACCAGACTTCCTCTAACATACATTGGACATGTTGCCAGGAGAGACCAGTCCCTAAATAAGGGCATCATGCTTGGTAAAAATAGAAGGACAGTGAAAAAGAAGAAGGTGCTCAAGGACAGACACAGTTGCTGCAACACTGGGAGAAAGCATAGAAACAATTGGGGAGCTGGCATAGGACCAGGCAGTCTCCTTCTGCTGTACACAGGGTCACTAGGGGGTCAAAGCTGCACAATGACAACATCGAACAACAACAACTTATGCTGACAATCTTCTTTTAAAAATCTGAGGCCGTGGAGAAGTATAAAAGGGAGGCGGCACAGCTCTTCCTTTCATTGGACAGTCATTACAGAAATGTGAAAGGAAAGGTGTATTTAGACGACGACCCTTGGGTAACCATCATCATTGTGATTGTAGATTGAGGCCAGAATCACTCAAGAGTGCGAAAATTAGCCAGTAAAACATAAAGGAGCACATTTATGGATTCCAGGTTCCTCCCTAAAGCTACTTATTAGTTATAAAGTCACTTTACAGAAGGGGAGAAACAATACCTTTTCTGTGGAGGAGCCTGACAGATGATCAATGATTAAAGCTGGCATCACCAGTAATGAGACACAGTGACAGTGGGTGCCTCCTGATATGCTGCCCCCTGGAGAACACAACATCTCTTCTGTGCCTCCTGTTCGAAGATCCCAAATAAATGAAGAAACATCAGACCCAACTGCAGGAACAGGCTTCGTCCGAAATGGCCTGTGCTGTGTTGAGGAAGGATATGAATAAGAGAGATATGGGGATTAGATAATAGCAGTGCATCAATTTTTCCACTGATAGAACCCTGCATTTCAATTAAACTGGAGATCCTAGAAATCAAATTAAAGATGGCTAAAGAAATCTTCCCAGCTTTTAGGCTCAAGAAGATGACTTCCGGTGCATGACTTAGAAAAGGTTCATTTCTTCTTGTTCATCTATACTGAGGGCAGGCTTGGGATCTTCATATTTCATTCCTGGTTTCATAAATGAAGAGTAGAATTGCTTAATGGTAAGAAACAAAGTGCTTGTCAACCAAATTTTGGTTACATTTCTCTCCTTCCAACAAAGCCCTGAACTTTGATCCAGCCAAAGCCTAAGTCAACACACTCCTCACCATTCCTTCGTGGTGTCAAGGTTACGTGTTGGGCTGTGATGCAAGATCAGCAGTTTGAAAATATCGCTTGAGAAAGGTTCAGATTCCTTTTTCCGTAAAGAGTTACACTCTCCAAAATCCACAAGGCCTGTTCTACCCTGCCATACAGGGTCCCTTTGAATCAGAATTGACTGAATGACAGTGAGGGTTTTTTCCCCATATATTTTTTATTTGATACCATGCATCAATGTATGAGGTGAGATAGAAGGATAATATCTATATCTTTCTATCTATCTAAATACCATAAAATGTTAACATTTCAAGAGTCTGAGTGAAAAAGATATAGGAATTCTTTTTTGTGGGGGGAGTGGGGCATCACTATCCTCTGGTGGGAATGGGAGGCCCTGGAGAGCTGCTGCTGGATTTGAACTGCCAAGCCAGTGGGCTGCAGTCCCACACACATCCACTATGCCACCGGGGCTCAGCCCAGGAATTCTTTATACTTGTGTGATTTCTCTGAAAATTTGGAATTATGTCAAAATTTAAGATGTTTTCTAAAATGGGCTATTTTTGAAGCATATGAAGGCATGTTTGTATGCTTTCAATCCAGTAGGAAATTCTCTCTACTCTTCAGCAATGGCCATGCCCAATCTTCCCCTTGGTTATAAGATTCCTGCTGGCTTCTCAGACCTTCTTGAGAAGAGACTCATCTCTGTTTCTGAACTTAAACTGATTCTAAACCTGCTTGTGGCTGCTTGAACAAGATCTCAGGGAAGATTAGAAGATTAGAAGAATGGAGAGGGGTTGCTAGCCTGGGTTCCTTGAGTCCCTGTCCCCCAGCCCATCACCCACAGCAATTGTTAGGCTTAATACCAACTTTGCTGGGCCTGGAGTATTCCCATGATTCAATCTAAAATAATATGGTCAACTCCATGATAGTATCTTTGGTGAGCAGCCAAACAGTTGTGGAAAGAATAAGGTGGAGTGCTATACCCTTACCTGGGGCACAGCCTTGATAGCATTGAAAGGAACGTTCATTGGGGTGTGTGGTCTCCTTCTGTATACATCGTCACTATGGGGATGCTAGCTCATTTCTTCTTACTGGTGTGGACCCTGCCTTGGGCTCATCTACTCATCTACTGATCCTGGAAGCTGTCATCTGGCTGCCATGTTGCCTGCTACCCTTCAGTTCATTCAACTCTGGAGCCACAAGCCTGGATTGCTGACCTTGGTCTCATTTGCTTCTTTCTCCAACAGTATGTGATTTCCCTCCTTCTTGGTCATTATCCTGCTTCCTGATTCATTGGTCTTGACAGCCATACGAGTGAGGAAAAACCCCTGGCTTACCCCCTGACTCACTTGACTTGAAACAGAATGGACGCAAGCACATCTACCACTATGTGAGTCATTCACTTGCTAGATAATGATATACATGTGCATACACATGTATCACTGGTTTTGCTTCTCTAGGGAACCCAGCCTAACATACATGTCATACTGCATTTCTAAAAGAGTACACACTCTGCATGCCCTGCTGGGGTTCGCATTGTTGCTCTACTTGGCTTCTGTACGGGACAAATTGGGAGATGGAAGACAGCCCTTTTTACCCTTCATGCCAGGACCAAACTCTTCCAATTTGTAGATTCCCACAGGCCTGCTCAAAGACTGATGAGTCAGACTCAGGCCTCAGGAGTTGGTTTCTCACCCCCTTAAAAATAATTCAGAACTAGCTTGAAGCTACTGACACATCAGACACCATGTGGGTACTCTTTCTTGATGGCATTGGGAAACATATATAATTAAATCTTTCATCACACCTGTTCTCTTGGAGCACAGACTAGTGGAGAGCAAACAGATTCATCTGGCTTGAGTGTCTCTTGAGATTAGAATAACTTCAAAAATCAGAGATTGGGTAGGGTTGTCAGGACACCAGGGGATGCTGGGACTTCTTGAGGTGGTTTCTAGGAAAAACAGGCTCCTACTGTTTCTATTTCCCCTGATGAGGGACAGGTCCTGCTCTGACAGTGACCTGTGTGTCCTGTAGGGGAAGCCACATGGAGCAAGGAGAACTGCATCATTTGACTGGAGTGGAGCTACACAGCAGATTGTGGAGTACAGTAAGAAAAAAAGTTTTTTCATTAGAGTCTGCAATAATTGTCTCATCTCCATTCTCCTTCATCTGGGCAAGGAAGGGGTGGTACTAGAATAGCAAAATGCCCTTGACTGTTAAAAGTTGAAAATCCAAGTCTTTCCAGAGGTGCCTCCTACAAAAGACCTGATGATGTAATTCTGAAAACTCAGCCCTCGAAAACCCTGTTTTACTCTGCCACAAATGAGGTTATCAAGGTAGTAGCCAGCCTGAGAGCAACTAGAAATGGTCCTCCTTATGGGTGGCATATGTAAATCAGAGAAGGGACAATTCTCTCAAGATTGATCCCAAATGGCCTCTGAGTTTGAAAGAAGGAAGAGAGAAGAAGAGAATTCACCTTCATCCACAGCTCACTTTCACAGCCCTTGAGTGAACAGAAAGTTCTTGTGGCTGTCATGTACTTGACATCAATTTCATGATTAGGAGTGTAAGGATGGAGTCTAGCCAACAAGGCCTCTGTGTGGGCATGACTTTCTCCTGAGAATTCTGGGAAGTTTCGTGGCATTTTCCCAATTGGGGTAGAGAGACTTGACTCACTCTCTCTTGGAGATGAACTAGTGACAAGATGAGATGACAGCATACTGATTGATCCTGATTCCTGGAGAATGCAGCAGCCAGAGAAGAGGCCACATGGGATTGCCTTGATGAAGTCAAATCTCTGGGGCCAGAGAAGCCATGGGGAGAATCCTGCCAGTGCTGAGATGCGTTTACCACCGATAGATACTGCTGAGCCATGGACCCTGAGCCATGGAAACGAGCCATGGGGAGACCCCTGCCAGTGCTAGGACACCTTTACTGCATGTGCTTCATGAGTTGGAAGGAGACATTATAGACTGGTATTGGACATATGGGCTAAAATCGGACTTATGACTTTGGACTGGACTGGGTTGGGATGCTTTCTTAATGTTCCAGTTCTCTTGTATATAAACCTTTCCCTCAAATCCATATGTGTGTTTCTGAATTTGTTTCTCTAGTCTAGTTGGACTAACACAGTTCGTATACACAAATCCAAGGAAAACAACGGTCAATGTCCATTGAGCATCTGCTGTGCACCAGGCACTGTGCTAATTAATCATGCTCAAAAATTATCGCAGTCTTCACAAGACCCTCTCCTGTAGGTCTTCTTCGCCCCATTTTAGAGTGGCGGAAACGGAAGCTATAAGAGGTAAAATAATTTGCTAGTTACTTTTAAGAAAGTGGAAGTGTGCACTAAACAGGGAATGCCAAACATACCCACGTGAAATATTAAGTCGCAATTAAAATGAACTCACGGATAAGACTTTCTCTGAAGACTTTTCAATGATGACCTCACTCATTTGCAAGGTTTTTGAGCGAACTTCTCCATGAGGATGATCCTGCATCTCTAGCCTCTCTCCTGAACTACACAAGCGTGCTATTTTTCATTGTCTGCCTGACATCTGCTGCAGGACACCCAAACAAGAACTCACACAATCCAGCCCAAAGCAAACTCATCATCACCTCAGTCTTCTTCCCTCACCTAAGGCTTCCAATGCCTCTGCTGCTGGCCGGTGCCACCATTCCCCTAAGGACCGAGATTGGAAATCCTGAGGCTCTCCATCTCTTTTCCCTTAGATTGTTGCTGTGAGTTGCTGCTGATTTAGACTCCTAGAGGCTCCATGCCAGGGGTATGAAATGCTGGTGGACCCTGCACTTTCCTCCTAATGAGTTACAGTTTGGATTGTTGTGATCTATAGGGTTTTTCCTGGTTGATTTTCAGAAATAGATCACTGGAACTTTTTCCTTAGCCCAGACGCTCTGCACCATGGGTCAGCATCACAGCAACACACACATTGCTGAGGTTGCTCAGTCTGAGCTGCCTTGGTCAGGAACTGGAACTGGAACCAAGGGCTCAAGTAGAAAGCAAATGTTTTGAGAATGATGAGGGCAACAAATGTACAGATGTGCGTGGCATATAATGAGTGGATGGATGGATGGTGAGAAGAGTTGTATGAACCCCCAATAAGATAATTTTTTAAAAAAGGAAAGGTGAGGAGTCTACAATGGAATCACCTACTGTTCCAACATATGCTCCCTGAAATGCTTTTAATCCCTTCTCTTTTTTCCCCTTCTATCTGTACCCCTTTTCACCACAAGCACACATATGAAAGTATATGTGAGAGAGCACACACACGCATGTACACATGCACACACACATATCTCAATTGACAGAAATAAGGGGCTCTCTTGCTAGGAGAAATACAACTCCTTCTTCATACAACCCCAGCAAGCATTCTATAAAAGAAATTATTTTTACAGGTTGATCCATCACAAAAAGGAATCTTAAATCCTGGACAATCATTTTGCCTTGATCCAATTTAATGATTCAACTAAATACCTTTTTTACCCAAAATATAGGATGAAGAATGCTCAGAGTTAAGAAAATAGCATTTCTTGAAATACAGTATGGACCGAGCCTTAAGGTAGGTGTTTTCAAATACATACTGTAATTTAATTCTCATAGCCACTTTGCAAGAATAAAACAAAATACCCTTTATAGAAAAGTTCAAAAGTAAGCTCAGAAAAGCAAAAGAATGTGCTCAGTGTGCTAGTTGAATGTAACCCCACAACCGCCGCCTCCTGCATTTACAACAATCCTTACATGCTTTTATCCTGGCCCAGAGATTTAAAATACCATCCATCAACTGAGGATGCACCAACTCCTCTCTGTAGCTCTGTGCCCCAGACTCCACCCAGCTGGCTATTTACAACTCCACTGAGACAACTAAGTGCTGAGATGCCTTCACAAGTCCCAGTTAGAGCTCCTGGCTTCCCCCTCCCTACCAAAATCATTTCCTCCCTCCTCTCTACCTTCCCCACTCAATTGCAGCTGGGGCCAAAGGCCTACAGGCATTTTTGATTTGCCTCTTTATTTCATCCTTCCCCATATATATTTAGGCTGCTGGTAACTCTTTCGGTCCGTATTTCCATTGTAGGCTTTGGGTTCAAATACGTCTTACCACCTTCAAAGTCAGAATCCTAGACTATGCTCCTATCATTTCTTGACTGGATGGCTACAACGGTCCTCCAACTGTCCTTACCTCCACCCTAGTTGCTCAGCTCACCATTTCCAGTACACGTTCGTGCTCCATGCAGCAGTGTCTTGGGTCAAGTAGATCATATTATCTTCATTGCTTAAAGCACCTTGATGACTGACTTCTCATCAACAAGACTATGCAATCTTTCTGTCTCTCTCTAGTAACGTAGACTGACTTATTACCTACTGCTCAAGTATGCCAATCTGATTCTTGCCTCAGGAAGCTTATATTTACCTGGGATAGTCTATCCCCAAATGCTCACATGACTCTTCTCTCCGCATAACGTCAATCTTTTACCTCCTCAGGGTCTTCACAGCTACATAACCCCCCTGACCTATTATTGTTTATCCTTTTTTGTTTTCCTCTTTGCACATAGCAGTATTAGAAAACAAGCTCCATGAAGGCAGATACCTTCTCTATCCAATTTCCTGTGTTTCAATTCCTAGAATAGAGTTTAACACAAAAGAGGTGCTCCAAAAATATACATTGAATCAATGTGTTAGTTTCTGAATCAGAATTGAAATCTTGCACAATGCTTTGGAAAGTGGATGGTTGCAGAGACCGTTATATTAAAGTTGAGCCCCCTATCATTTGATCTCCCTTATGACCCACTGAAATTTGTTCTAATCATATTTCCTGCTTTCTTTTAGATGGAGGTTTTTAATCTGTTTCACTTTGTTATTATTCTTAGGTTTTGTTTTCTGTTTTTTGAAAAAATGTTTTTCCATATACAAAATCCATGATAGATGAATCTATAGAGACAGTAATTGGATTAATGGTTTCTTAGGGGTTTGGCAGAAGAGGTTGGAGGGAAATGGGGAGTTAATAACAATAGTACAAGAATAAAGAAAATTCAAGAATAAAAGAATATTCAAAACTGATTGTGGTGATGATCGGATAACTCTTCTTGATGGGACTGAACTATTGAGTTGTATACTATGTGAATCATATGCCACTAAAACTGTTGAAAAAATGAAACCGGGCTCACATGCTTGCAAAGCTCATGACCCTTCTCTTAGATTAACGATGAATAGAAGCCATTTGTTTGGGCACGAGTTTGATCCCAAATAAGCTAAGATCAGTGGGAATAAGGAAACAAGGTCGCGGGTCTGCCATACTGCTCAAAAGTCAGCTGCACTGTGGAGGGCCCATGCCTGCAGCTCCCTGCCAGACTGGATGTTGTAAAGTGGTTAGAAACCACTCCTTTCACCCTAAAGTAAACACTGTTACCTGCCTTGCCAGGATCTCAAATGTGTCCCTGGATTCACTCATCTCAGTTTTCCATGTGCTTTGGAAAAGACTGGACACATTACCAGTCTCAAGGGTCTCAGTGAATCCATGCCAGTTGTGGCAGTCCTGTTTCCTGACTTGGGGCTGGCTGAGGTATGATGATGGAGTGTAATGCTGGTCAAGGGTAGGCGATTGGCAATTTGGGGGAAACTTCCATTGAAATTTCTTTTCTTGTCAAAAAAGACATGTAAGGAAAGATGGTTTATCTCTTTCACAGGAGTAGAATGATGGCAGCCACAGTAGTCTGAAAACACAGTTTATTTACTGAAGAAGGCAAAGCAGAAGAAAGCAAAGAGGGACCTTGATGGTACGCTGATTATTGAGTTAAGCGAACCCTGAGGGCCCCGCTCAAGATTCCTTTTGATGTGTGCTGACACATTATCCCTATTGTCCAAACAACTCTGAGTTGAGGTTTCTTGGGGGTTTTTTTGTAACCAAACGTGGCCTCAACATATCCTGTTGAAGCTTTGTCAACTTTCTTCTTGGCTTAGCTTCAAATCTATATTAGTCACCCACAAAGGGTCACTTCCACAGCAATGTGACCTGCATTTGGCTCTCCTGGGTCTGGCAGGATCATCATTACATGGAATCCTTCCAGTTAGAGAAAGGCCACCTGAAATGAATAACAAGTTCGAAGTACTCATTGCATTTTGGAATTTTAAAAAGGCTTTTTGCTGCGAATTGAGTGAAGGTGTATAGAGCCGATCAGTTTTCCACCCAGTAATTCATACACCTTTTCTTTCATGTAATTGATTGCAATCCCGACAAGAGAACATCCTCATCTCTCACTTCCTCTCCATGCTTTCCCTTTCAATTTCTCAACTGCCAGCCACTTTCAGATCTGGAAATAAGCTCACACCCACCTCTACCTCCCCCACCTTCCTCCTGAACCTTAATTTTCTGTCAACCAATGGACAGGTCTAAAAGAGAAAGGATACCCATGCAGGCATGCACACCTTAAGATAATCAACCATTTGAGATAATAAGGGCAACATTGACCTAAGGGCAAAGTGTATAAGCATTGGGGAGGAAAGTTCTCACTGCCATCAAGTGGATGCTAACTCAGAGAGACCCTATAGGACAGGGTAGAACTGCCCGTGTGAACTTCTGACACGGTAACTCTCTATAGGAATAAAAAGCCCTGTCCACCTCCCTAGGATCTGCTGGGGGTTTCAAACTTCTGACCTTGCAGATCGCCACCCAACATAACTGCTATACCAGCAGGCTCCTTAGGAAAGAAGGAGGGATGCATTTTGCATGGTATTGACCTTTTCATCTTTTCCTCAACCGGTGATGCATCTGTGGCTGCTGTGGGCAAGGTAGTGCAGATGGGACACAGAGCAGACCCCTGCCCTCGTGAGGGTGACAAGCAGGGAGCCAGGGTCATCTTAGAGTGATTGAAAAGCCGTTCATAAGACAGTGGGTGCTCAAGTCCCTGGCGTGTGGAGACTCCTTTCGAATCGATGGCCAGGGAAGACCACGCTGTGCGACGTTTGAAGTGAGAGTTAAAGAAGGAATCGCTGAGGGTGTGGTTTCTAGTAGAGGAACAGCCCTTGGACAACACCTAAACCTCTCTTAAGACCCAACACCAATCCCCAAGCTTCCTTCAAGGTTTTTTGTTTGGTTTTGTTTTTCATTTTCCTGAAGAGTTGGTCACCCCCTCCCTGGTTCCCAAAGAACTCCACATGCACCTGTATCAGCCAACCCCACTGCTCTCTCCTTCCCAGCCTGTGGGTCCATCACCCTCTCCCCACAAAGCAAGAGCTGCAAACAAACGCCAAGACTGGTACAGCTGAGCTGCCGGCAAACTGCGAGGATGACAGATTTGTGTTTCTTTGTGCTTTTGTCCCAGAAGGCACAGGGAGAACAAGAACAGAATGCAATGATGGATGCCAGTCTTAGGGAGGAGGGGTACAGACAGAGCCAGGGTCTGGGTTAGAGGCCTCGCTTCCCGGGGCTGGCAGAGCTAGTGGGGATCACAGAATATGAGAGTTTCTTTTTGCCTTGGGGGTGGGGGGTGTGTGGAGGTGGTGCAAACAGCTAATGTGCCAAGCTGCTAACTGCAAAGCTGGAAGTTTGACTCAACTTCAAAGTGCCACAGGAGGAAGGCCCGCAATCAACTTTCACAAAAGCTCCCACTGCCAACCTTGCAGAACCCAGGTGAGGTCACTGGAGTCAGCTGCCAGGTGTGTGTGTGTGTGTGTGTGTGTGTGTGTGTGTGTGTGTGTGTATTTTTAGCTCTAGGGGGAATTTTTCTGAAGCAAACAGGATTTGTCTGGAAGCAGAGCAGACTCACACCAGTCCTAGGAGGTGTGTAAAGAGAAATTTCAGTGACCAAGTGCAAGAGTTCTTACACGACCCCATTCATGGAGATGGGGCAGATGGAGCCAGGGAGCCTTTGTAGAGGAAAGGCTATGGCCAGGTGCTGCTCCTCTGATGGGAGGCAAGGGAGGGAGGCAGGAGAAGAGATGCAGTTACTTCTGTCCTTGAGAACCTGGAGCCCAGGAATCGAGCCCGGCTTGCTCTCTCCCCCTTGGGAGGCCCCATCAGCACAAGCGGGCGGGGAGAGCGGCTGGTGGTGGAGGCCTCCGTGTACTCTAGGGCCAGTGGGTGAGCATACTGTCCTAGAAACAGCCCTGCACAGCTCCCCAGCTCAGTCACACAGGCCGGAACTTGCCCGCAGGCTCGGCAAGTGCGCACTGGTCGGTCTCAGCAGGGTCCAGTCTGCTGGACCACTCTATGACAGGAGTGGGAGGGTTAACACTCTCAACACTCTGACTCGGGAATAATACCCAGGTCCCTTCACCCCTCCAAAAACCCTTTCCTCACCTTGCATGGGGCACCCTTTCAGCGGGGACTGAGTGCATGCAGTGATTGATGCCAGTGCTAGGCTCTCAGAAAACACGGGCATTGAATGTGTTCAATCGGTACTTTGTAATCTATTTCTGAAGGAAACAGAAAACAGGTACCTTTCTTCTTCTTAATAATAAATTATTGTTATTAAATATCATATATATATGTGTATATATATATATATATATATATATACACCAAACCTACCATAGCTCTGAAACAGACAATTTCGAGGTGAAAGTCGCCTAGCATGTTGCTAGCTCGCTGCAGAATGAATGATTGCTGGAATGACTAATGCATGAGAAACAAGTCGAGAAAAATGGACAGCCAGTGTGCGCAGCCCGGGCTACCAGTGCATAGCTGATAGGTGGCTATTCATATCCGGGAAGGACTCTATTTCTATAGGATGAAGTCTTCCTTACAATACTTTTGAAGGAGCTGAGCCCCTGTAGCGTAGTGGTTGTGTGCAGGACTGTGGCCTACAGAGTTGGTGGTTCAAATCCAGCAGCAGTGCTCCAGGAGCAAGGCGGCAGTGATGCCCCCCCTCCCCCAATAATAATAATCTTAATACTTCGGCTGAGCCCCGGTGGCATAGTGGTTGTGTGCAGGACTGCGGTCCACAGGGTTGGTGGTTCATATCCAGCAGCAGCTCTCCAGGAGCAAGACTGGGCCTCCTACTCCCACCAGAGGGCAGTGATGGTCACAAAAAAAGAATACTTTTGAAGGTTAACTGTTGGTCCAGATGTGGCATTCCTTTCCAACTCTTTAGGGCAGTGGTTCTCAATCTTCCCAATGCCATGACCCTTTAATCCAGTTCCTCATGCTGTGGTGATTGCTTCTCCTCCCCATAACATTATTTTCATTACTACTTCATAACTGTCATTTTGCAACTGTTATGAATTAGGCAACCCCTGTGAAAGGGTCATTTAACCCCACCCCCCCAGAGGAGTCATGACCCACAGGTTGAGAACCCTGCTCTAGCATGTACTTACACGAATAAATGTGATCAGCAAATAATGCTCACTAATCCTTAGGGAGTATGGACTGAGTGTGGATGCTGCCTATGAACTCGGGGGATGTGAGAGTCGCCATAAAGATAGCTAGCTCATCACGTTGACCTGGAAAGCCTAGCCAGTGAGTGTCCCACGTGACAGGCTGAACCCCGTCCGTCCCTTTAGCTCCACATGGCTTTCCCCTACCCAGTCTGCTTCCCAGAGGACTGTGACTGCATCCAGCATCTCTGCCCTTGTTTCCTAGGCTGTACTTGTACTCACCAAGACGTCCCTGGGTGGTTGGTGCAAATAGTTAAGAGGCTCAGCTGCTGTTCCAAAGCTTGGTGGTTCCAGGTGCGCTTAGCGATGCCTAAGAAGAAAGGCCTGGTGATCTCCTTTCAGAAGGTCAGGCTCTGGAAAATTTATGGTGCAGAGTTCTGCTCCTAACACACACACAAACAGGAGTGTCAGAAGTAGGAAAAATTTGGTGGCAACTGCTTGAATTTGGCAAGCTGCCGCTCTCATCCTCAGGCCTTCTGGGTTGGTCCTTTCAAGCCACTGTCTCCCTCTTGGCAAAGCGCACCTTCTCTCTCCCATTTCTTCTCCTTAGAATTGTACAGTGACGGGGTGGGGCTGGAGGTAATTCCTCTGTGAAGTTTCATGAGCAGCATATCTGCTCCAAGTGCAGCCTCCACCAGCGCCACCACACCTGTCTGAGGTAAGTACAAAGGGACTCAGAGAAGGGGAAATCGGTGTGGGCTGAAGCTGAGAAGTCTGAGAAGGCTGCATAGAGAAGGAGCCATCCTTAACAGAGTGGCACAGGAAAGGGAAGCAGCAGGCGGCCCTGAGCAGGGGGAGTGGAGTTGGCTGAGGGAAAGACACTGTGGACTGCAAGGGATGGAGGCGCCCGATGTGCCCAGGGCAGTGAGCATGTCTTAGGGGAGGAGGCAAAGAAATCCACCCGGGGGCTGATCCTGAGCACCTATTATACTCCCTGCAGATGTGCGGACCAAGGTCCACATCAAGGGACCAGGCAGACAAAACTTGCTGCTGTAGCTGAGCCCTGGTGGCATAGTGGTTGTGTGCAGGACTGCGGCCCACAGGGTTGATGGTTCAAATCCTGCAGCAGCTCTCCAGGAGCAAGGCTGGGCTTCCTACTCCCACCAGGGCAGGGATGCAAAAGAAAAAAAAAAGAAGAAAAACTTGCTGCTGTCATAGAGCTTGCATTTTAATTGGGAGAGGCACAAGACAATTAGAGTCTGAAGTGCATCATATAGTCTGTAGAGTCCCGAAAGTCCCAGAATGGTCCTTAGAGGCAAGGATGGCAAGACTTTGTCTCGTGCACTTTGGACATGTTGTGAGGAGGACTGGTCCCCGGAGAAGGCCATCATGCTTAGTAAAGAGGAGGGACAGAGGGAAAGGGGAAGCCTTCAACAAGACGGGTGGACACGGTAGTTGCAACAATGAGCGCACACTTAAGAACGATTGTGAGAGCAGCACAGGACTCTGGGCAATGTCTGTGCTGCTCTGCATAGGGTCCCTGTGAGTGGGAACCGATCACCCAGCGAAGGTCTGGACCACACAGCAAAGGTCTGAACAGAGTGCCCTCGGGCGGGAGACGAGATCTGATGTGGGAGCCAGATTTTCAACCAGGCAGTCCCTGCCTGACAACCATATTCTGTTCCAACAACTCATGGTAAGCTGGCTTGGAAGGGCATTTATTTTTTCTCATTATGACTGCCTTTTATTATCAGTCTCTTTATAAATATTTGGACATGTGTTAGTCAGTATCAGAGAAAGTGACATATGCACAGATGCATGGCAGCGTTGCGTGTGCTATACATACTAATGATAACATGTGTAACAAAAATAGCACATGTACGCGTGCACACACACAGCTATAAATCGGGCTTATTGTAACTCCATCACATCCCGAGTCAGGAACTGTTTGCATTTCCAGAAATTATCGAAGCCAAATGACTGGAGGGGGTTGCCCAAGGAGACTTGGGGATCTAAGAGCTGAGCTTGACACACCCACCAAGAGGTCGTGTGGCTTGGACCAGGGTGGAGACTGGGAAGGGGCGAGAGAGAGTGCAGTCTGGGTAGGTTTTGAAAGTCGCCTCCACAGGTAGTCTGTAGCACCAATTATGGGGTTGAAAGAGAAAGAAAGAAAAAAAAAGGGGGGCGGGGGAAAGAGAAAGAAAGAACTCAAGGAAGACATCAAGTTCTTGACCTGAGTGACAGGAAAAAATGGGCCATGATGGGTCCATGGTAGAATCGTCACCTGGTGTGTGGGAGATTCAAGGTCAAAATGCATGTCAAGTGAAGCCATCAGCCACCTGTCCTTGGAGGTGTGCATATTGCTCTGGTGCTGAGCAGGTTTCAGCAGGGCTTCCAGACTAAGACAGACTAGGAAGAAAGACCTGGTGACCTCCTTAAAAACATGGCCTGGGAAAACCCTGTGGGTGATTATGGCCATGATGCATGGGGTCACCTGCTGACCCCTTTAGTTGCGGGCTGACCCACTGGCAGCTTACAACCTCAGCAGACTGGAAAGTAGTGGTTTTTATTGACTGTAATGATTTGGGAGCGGGGAGTCATGGGGAGAGGGACTTGACGACATTCTGAATGCCTGCCCTGTAGGGAATAGAGAGAGATCTTAAATCCTAAGCAAAATAGACAGGATGAAAGTAAAGTTCTAGAAAGACAGATCTGGAAAGTAAATATATATATAATATATATAGATATATATATATGAATGATGGACCAGGCAGAGAAAGACAATAGGCAGCAAGCTAAACTTGGCAGTCCTGCCTTGATCTCAACCTATGGTGTTAGCTATGGGGATGAAAGCAATTGGGGGAAATCTAAGTGTAATGCAAATGTGCCAGGAGCGCACATACAGAATTTAACAAAACGCATTTGAACGCCCCTCCCTCCAAGGTATGTTCTGTGCCCTCCTGTCACTGCTATGATTCCAGGATCCAAGGTCCATACATCATTCCTCATGGTGCTCCTCTTGATCTCTGTCTACCTTGGGGCCAGACCCATCTCTGTGGCTCATGATGATTCTCTCAAAACACTGGGCAGACTCCCCATTCCTGAAGCTTGGGAGCCCTGTGATGGGGCCTGGGGTGTGGGGAAGGTGCCATGCACTCAAGCCCGGCAGAAAGCTGAACTCAAGGAAACATGTTCTTGTCAAGCTGATCTCACACTTTCATCACAGCACACTTTCTCACTGGTGTAAGTGAGAGAAACCCCAATTAACAGTGGCTTGGAGCCAAGATACAAGTGTCCATCACTCTCACATGAAAGTGCAGAGGCTGTGAATCCAGGGCTGGTGTGGCCTTCTAGGTACCAGAGACCTGGGCCCTTCCATCATCCTGCTTTGCTACCTCGGCGTCCATTTCCAAGTCTTCTGCCGGTACAACTGGCTGTGGGGAGGGGCGAGGTGAGAACACAACCCTCCCTCAAAGGTTGCTTCCCAGAATTCACCTTTACCTTCTCACTGGACAGAAGTTGGCCAAATGGTTACACCTTGTTTTAAAGGAGGCTGGAAACTTGCAGTCTTTACTCTGGAAAGTCATGTATTTGGTGAAAGTTCATGGCTTTCTTTTCCTCACCCTCCTCCTTATTTTACTAGAAAACAGGGGTGGGAGGGGGGGTGGAGACAAGCACTCGTGGACAACCTCTCCTCGGGGTCATCCCATCTCTCATATCTTTCACCTCTTAGACTCTTCCATCCACATCCAGGGGGATTGTATCCCAAACCAGACATACTTTTTTTAAGTTGAATTCCTAAAGTAACACCATCTTCTTTTGGAGAATGATTCCTGCAGTCAGCTTCTTGAAATATATGTTTTTTCCCTCCCGGCCCATAAAAGAGCAGAGACACTATGAAGGGAGAAATGACAGACGTGGTGGTAAAGACAAGGAAAATTAAGATGATTTCTTTAGGGAACGATAAAAAGAAGAGTTGTCTTCTTGAAAACAGGGCTATTGGTTTGTGTTAATGACTGAATTGTGTACCCCCAAATCATTTGTTGCAATTCCTAACCCTTATACCTGTGATGATGATTCCATTTGGGGTGGGCTTTTCCCCCCCCCATGTTTATTGCTTTGAGCCTGTCTTTTTGAGATCTAAAAGAAGCAAAAAAAACAGCATGTGTGTAATAATTAGATTTTTATGTCAACTTGGCTGTGCTGGGATTCTCAGTTTAGTGAATAGTTGAAGTCTCCCCTATGATGTGATTCTCACCCCATGTCATCAACTCCATGGTAGGCTCTACTGGGAGCAGCCAAGCAATTGTGAGATTAGAGCGAAGTACAAACTCCTCATTCAGGTCACAGGCCAGCTGCAATTGGAAGGACGTTTCCTTGGGGAGCCGGGGAAGGGATGGCCTTCTCTTCTGTAAGTGTTGCAATGTGGAAAATCACTCCCTTCGGGCTGGTTTGCATCTCACATCTGGCTCATTGACCTGCCATATGGTTTGCCAGTCCTGGGAGCTATCAACAGCCTCCCAAAATGCCTGCTGACCCTAGATTCATTTAGACTCTGCAACCACAAGGCCGACTTGCTGACTTTGGCTTCATTTGTCTCTGCCTCTGCTTCTGCCTCCATCAGTCTGTGATCTTCCTGCTTTCTTGTTCAACAGCCTCGGCAACTACGTATGTCAGAAAAAAAAAACTTCCTATGTAATTGAACCAGCCTGTAATTATTCCGCTTCTACAACTGGGCAAGCCACTTTCTTGACTGAAAATTATCTCTTTGTCTATAAGCATCACAGGGTTTGCTTCTCCAGAGCACCCAGCCTAACACAAAGTGATAGATGCCATGCCACATAAAGATCACCAAGGGACCAAGGAACAGAAGCTGCAGAGACAACAGTGCCAGCTGAGAGAGAAAGCTTTCCCTTGAAGTCAGCGCCCGACATCAGGCATCTTACCTTCCACACCTCGAGGAAATAGATTGGTTTGCCACAGCCACCCACTTGTATTTCTGTTCTAGCCCCACTGGAGAACAAAAACAGCATGAAAATGAAAACATACATAAAATAGCAGTAGGGGAGGCAGATGAGGATCAGAAAGTAATGTATTTCAGGAGAAAATGATTCTGTGGGCTTGGGCATGCCTCTTAGGATAAGAGTAGAATATTAGGATGATAAAATTATTTGGAGCTTTTGAAACCATAGAAAATAATGTCAGGTAAAAGGACAGACTCAAGGAGGGATATAATTTTGGTGTACCTCAGTATTCTCTTCTGTCACATGGGGTTAATAATAGAACGCATCACATAGGTAAATGCTAAATGGTGTGGATCATATATGTGCCACGTAAGTGTAGCTGTTGTTTTTGATAAGGTTGTGTTCACAAAGAGAGGAGAGCTTTAGAGAAAAGAGGGGAAGAACATTTACCCTGGGGTGTCCACCAATGAGAGAGAGGAATAAAGAACACCTGAGTGGTAAAGAGAATGTGAGTCTTTGAGAGAAAGAAGGAAGGAGGAAAGAATATTGATGCTAAATGCTACAGCCAGCCTGAGGACAATAAGCACTGATGGGAAGACCCACTGGATTCAACAAGCCAGTCACTAGTATGCTTTGAGGGGTGGGGATGAACAAGGGGAGCACCATTAAAATACTTGAAACAGCAGCTAGTTCACAGAGGATGAAGAAGTAGGAGGATGGAAAGTAAAGGGTCCAGGTAGGTGTAGCTTCTAACCAACCTCTGAGACACAGACACTAGGATGGACCCTGGGGACGCAAGACTGGACATCTATATGCCGAGGTCTTTGAGAGAGCTGAACTCAGGCAGGGATTCAGTCAATGGGGGGTTCCAGTAAAGGCTGCCTCTTCTCTGAAGGCAGGAAGGGCCTAGTGACTCATGCATCAGATCTCCATAGGGAAAGTTGCACACGAGTCCAATCTCTGGGCTCTAGCTTGTATACAAGCCTTTTCCACATCTCCTGCTACAGGAAAATGCACTAGGAATAGGAAACTAGGTCATACACTAAGAAACAAATGCTTTATCATTTCACCTATATGAAATATCTAGAAGAGGCAAATAAAGCAAGAAAGTTGATTACTGGGGGGAAGAGGAATCTGGGGGCCGATGGTTTAATGGGTAAAGGTTTGGGGTGATGAAATGCTTTGGAAACAGTTTCTGGTCAGATTGAGGAGAGAGTTCAGGGAGAAGACAGTAGTGGTGGTTGCGCAGCATTCTGAGCTTACTGAATAGCACTGAGCTGTACACTTAGAATGGATAAGATGGCAAAGTTTGTTATGTGTATGTTTATCAACCCACAAAGCAAGTCATCACCAAGTAGCTTTTGACTCCTTGTGCCCCGTGTAGCAGAGCAGAACTTCTCTGTGGAATTTTTTTCACTGCCATCTTTACAGAAAGAAATGCCCAGGGCTTGCTTTCATGTTGCCATGGGAGATTCAGACTCCCAACCCGTAGGTTAGTGGCTCAGTGCTGACTTGTGGCAGCCCCGAGGAACTTTCAGATATTTTCCTACCATAAAAAAAGTGAAACTATCTTTTTTTTTTTCTTAAGGCCTACAGAGAGAAATAGAGAAGAAGTAGAGCACAGTGAATCTTTAGGTAATAACACTTTTTTGGATAGACTGAATTGTGTTCCCCCCAGATATGCATTAAAATCCAAGCCCAGTGGGGAAACCTATGAAAATGTCTTAGACACAACCAAAGACCTTAATTGAATGACTTAGAGGCCTAAGACCATAGTTTTTTGGAACACCGAGGCCAATTGGCATAACACAGTCCAAAAAGACAATATTCTATATCCTACTTTGATGAACAGCAACTAGGGTCTTAAAAGTGAAATATAGAGATAGACATGTATATGTGTATGTATGTTAACTTATAATGAATGGGACAGAGGCCAATGCACATATATTTATATGTTAAAGTATTAAGAAAGCAGACAAGCATTGGGCCTCTAATCAAGACCTCCCTAAACACAAGAACATTTTATTCTAATAACTTGGCACTCTTTGATACACACTGTGGCAGTTACCTAATCTGGCATCAGTTTGAGGATTAAGAGTGTAGGAGTGAAGTCTAGTCTGTCAAACTGGAGATGGCCAATGAGGCCTCTGTGTGGGCATGGCCTTCTCCTCTGAGAATTCTGGGAAATCTGGTACTTCCCTCTTGGAAGCAGTAGACACACACTCACACTCACTTGTAGACTCTCTACTGACAAAGCTGACTTCCTGTGAGACATTCGTGAGCAGAAGCCACATGGAGTTACAGCCATGAGCCACAGAGAGATCCCCTTCAGTGCTGAGATGCTTACCACACCACTGGATCCAAAGATTTTCTACTCAGTGGCTTGTAATTATTCTGAATTTGGCATCATTGCATGTGTTTCGCGAGTGTGAAGAGAATTTTATAGACTGGTACAGACATATGGGCTAATATTGCACTTATGACCTTGGACTGGGTTGGGATGTTTTCTAATGTACAGTTGCTCTTATATATAAAACTCTTTCTTATGCACATATGAGTGTTTATGAATTTGTTTTTCTAGTCTACCCAGACTAACACACTCCTGACATGATCACTAAAGACAAAATGAGTGTGTAAGCAAATGTCGTGAAGAAAGTGAATTGTGCTCGGCTATCAAAAGATATAGGGTCTGGGGTCTTAGAGGCTTGAAGTTAAACAAAGAGCCATCTAGCAGCAAAGGAAATAAACTTACATGGAAGAAGCACAAAAGCCTATGGAATCAGGAGGTGTCTACAGGATCAGGTATTAGGTATCAAAAAAAAAATCCCAAACAAACAACTATATCAATGTGAATGAGTGGGGGGTTGGAATAAAGTCCCAAAGCCCATCTGTAGAAAATTGGGCAACCCCTCACAGAAGGGTTATAATAAGGAAGAAACAATTCAATCAGGTTGCAGTATAGAACCGATGAAACACACATCATTCCTCTAGTTCCTGAATGCTTCCTCCAACCCCCTCTCCACCCTCACTCCCCACAATACCATGACCAGTTCTACCTTATCAATCCAGCTAGACTGATATTCACACATAGGTACAGATAGGAATTCAAGACAGATAAAACCCTCAAGAATAGTAACGGGAGTAGCAAGATTATGAGATTAGGGGCATGGTGATAGTGGGGACGATGGGGGGGGGGGCGACAGGGACTCTATCATAAGGTTGGATATATAGCTGACCCCGCCAGGGGGATGAATAATAGAAGCGTGGCTGAAAGGAGACAACAGACAGTGTAAGACATGAAATAACAATAATATATAATTGATCAAGGATTCACGAGGGTGGGCAAAGGAAGGGAAAATGAGGAGTTGATGCCAAGGGCTCAAGTAGAAAGAAAATATTTTGGAAATGTTGATGGCAACATAGGTATAAGTGTGCGTAATATAATTGAATGATAGATTGTCATAAGATCTGTAAGAGTCCCTCAATAAAATGATTAATTATAAAAATGAGGAGTCACCTAAGGTGATTGGCCTCTCTAAGGAAAGAAGTGTAATGAGAATTGAAGACACATGCAAACAGTTAATCTAAGGGATTAATGGGCCACATGAACAACAGTCTCTATACTCTTGAGACCAGAGAATTAAATGATGCCTGGTTACCAGCTGCTCCCAAAAGGTCCAAGATAGAGTGGGATAAAAAGTGACACAAAACCCCCAAGCATAAAAGAGACCCAGCTTACTGGTCAGATAGAGTCTGGAGGGACCCCTAAGACTATAGCCCTCAGTCACCCTTTAGAAGCAAAACTGAATGCACCCAGCGACTCAATTTTCAGCCAACAATAGACAAGTCTATGAAGTAACAATAACACTGATGAGGTACACACATCTTAGAATAATCACCTATGAGGAATCAAAAGCACAAATGAGACAACGTTTGGAAGGGTTGGGAAGAGAAATGGGAACAGGAACCTGGGGAGGAAATGGGGTAAGTGATGTCCCATTGTGATGATTACAACCAATGAGATGCAACAAAGAGCATATAAATTATTGATTGGAAAACGGATATTCTCTGTAAACCTTTACTCAATTCACAGCAAAAAGTGTAGTATAAATAATTTGATCAAATTTATTTTGAGTGGTCTTCTTTGAATATTAGTGTTTCCTTTTGTTATAATGGTGTCGTGCCAGTGTAGATTGAGTCCTTGACCTAATCACTCTGAGTGATGAGCAGACAGAGAGACGAAAGGCAGACACCATGTAAGGACTATCACTGAACCAAGAAAAGCCTGGAGTTACCAACAAGAAGGAATGGGTACAGCCAAGATGCTGATTTGGGCTTTCAGACTACAGGACTATAAAGACATCCGTTTCTGTTCTGTAAAACCAGCCACTGTGGTCTTTCTGTTGTGTCACGGCAGCACTGACTAGCTAAATCTTTAGTTATTTAGAACCAGCTCAGTGATTCACAACCTCCTAATGCCATGACCCTTTAAAACAGTTCCACAGGTTGTGGTGACCCCTCCAACCATAAAATTATTTTGGTTGCTACTTCATAACTGTAATTTTGCTACTGTTATGAATCAGGCGACCCCTGTGAAAAGGTTCTTTGACCCCCAAAGGGGTTGCGACCCACAGGTGGAGAACTGCTGAACTAAAACAATGACAGGATGCACTTGCTAATAATGGCTCATCAGTTGTCACAAAGGCACCACACAAACGCAAGACGTTAGCAGTTGAGGAAAGTGTGGGTGTATGGGCACTTCCACTCTCTGTACTTAATGCTCCATTTGTCTGCAAACCTAAAACCTTTCTAAGAGAAGAAAACCTATTAGTTAAAAAGAAAAGAAAATAGATAGGAATGTTCTGCCGACCCTGATGCATCAGTTTATTTCCTTCACAAATTTCTCAGTGGGTTGTTATTTTAAAACAGGGGGAAGCAGACTGGGCAAAACAAAACAAAACAAAAAAAAACCAAGCCCATGCCCAGGGAGTCCATTGTGACCCCACAGGTGGCAACATAAAATGGTGCCATGGAGCTTTCTGGATCATTCTTTTTACAGAAGCAGATTAATGATCTTTTAATTCCATGGTGCTCCTGGATAGGGTGAGATGACCAGTCTTCAGAGAGAAGCAGAGCACAGAGTTTTTGTGTCATCCAGGGACCCACAAACCAGGCAGAGACCTTTGCCTCTTTTTGGGATCTTGGGGATGATAAATACAAATCTGTCAATACAGTCACACTTTGACTTAAAGGCACCAAATGCCCATGCCCGCATGAAAGGATTGCTTTTTGGAACGCATATCATCCACCATTATCTCTACATGATCAGGTGTAATTTGCAAGACCAGAAGATTCATTTCCCTGTTTAAATCAACAAATGGGATTGAGACCCCAGTTTATACAGAAGCTGCTTTGGATTGCCAGGCCTGAACATTTCAATCCCTGATCTCGCCTGGTGTTTGGGAACAAAAGCAGCCAGGATACATGCCAAGTGGGAACTTTTGCCAAGAGGGATGATTTTATCTAAGCCACGTGGTACAATGATGTGCTCCTCCATCAGCATCATGGACATTTTGGGAACAACAGTCAAGATGATGAAGGTTAAAGGAAGATGTGGATGGGTAGATAGGGAAGGGCAAAGGCAGACATTGCCCCTAAATGGAGATTGGAGATGGAGGGGGCCATTAGCACCCAACACTACATGTGGCCAGCAGTGAGACGTCTAAGAAGAGGAGCCAGAGAGGAAGGCAGAAATGGCCCGGCAGTCAGGGAGACTTTGTATTCTGCCTTCCCAGAGGGTGGCACCAGTCCGAGAGCTGTTCAAGATTGTGATCGTTTGGATTCCTGAGAAGCAGAAGCCAACATGTCAAGAAAGTTACTGGAAGGAACATGTGTGCAGGATAAAGGGGAGGGGTCGGGAGAAGGTGGGCAGGGCTGTCAGACCAAAATACAGCTCCAACCCCCATGAAGGGAAAGGAAGGATGATTTAATTGGAAGCACCAAAGACTTCCACTCTGAGAAAAGCATGGCCAGGCTGATGAGTGATGTTTTCATTTCTAAAGCTGCCCAAACAACCACACTCCCTGCCATCAAGCCCATTCTGACTCACGACGTTCCTACAGCACATGGTAGTGACTAATAGGACACTACACAGTGGGTGGCATTAGAGAATAGAAATGTATTTTCTTATTAGTTAGTTGACTAATAATCCACCTTCTAGTTGTGACTTTTAAGGAGAGATCCTTTTTTCTGTGCCAGTTCCAGGAGCTATTGGCAACCCTTGAAGCTCCTGAGCTTGTTGATGTGGCAGCCTTTGTCATCTAGTTTCTGTCTCCTCTGGGGATGCGTGTGTGTAAGGTCCCTCTCCGGTGATCATTAAGCCAGGGTGGCACTGTGGCTTAGCATTGGGCTGCTAACTTCATGGTCAGTGGTTCGAACCCACCAATTGTTCTAGAGGACAAAGAGAAACTAAACTGCTCCTGTAAAGATTTCTCATCCCATAAAGAGTTACAGGTGAGGGGATGGGTTGGGGGGGATAAATACAATTTTTAAAAGAGCTATAGGTTACTAGAAGTGAGTGTGGTAGTTACATAAACTGTTGTTAATTTGAGACTTAAGAGTGGAGGGTTGGAGTGTGGCCTGAGGAAAATGGCAATGCCAAATCCAGGTCCCAAGTCAACCTGACTCCAGACCCACATTTCTTGACTTCTTATGAAAAGATTGGGAATGGGTTTTGAATAATCCACCTGGCTTTCCATCCGACAGCAGGATTCCAAGTCCCACATCTGGAATTCCATGCCCTTTATAATCTGTCCCACACATACTGGGAATTCCATTCTGCAAGATTTCAACCAGGTCCCCCTCCCCCACACATTACCTTCACTACTTCTCTCCATCACTACCCAGTGGGGTTGTAGGGGTTCATTGGGAGAATCCCTTCCAGCCAAAATGCTCTTTGGAAGTGAAAAATGGCAAGACTTTGTCTCCCACACTTTGGACAAGTTATCAAGCCAGACTAGTCCCTGGAAAAGGACAGCAGGCTTGGTAAAGTAGGCAGGGAGTGGGGGGGGGGGGGGGGGGGGTGTCACGGGAACGTCATACTATTGAGTTGATTCTGACTTATAGAGACCTTGAGGACAAGGTAGAACTGCCTGTATGGGTTTCCAAGATATAATTCTTTTTTTTTTCCTATTTTTCTTCAAGATATAATTCTTTATGGGATTAGAAAACCTTATTTTTCTCCCAAGAAGTGGCTGGTGATTTCGAAAGGCTGACCTTGCAGTTCCCGGCTCACTGCGTCTCTATCTCCTTGGTAAAGTAGAAAGGCAGCAGAACAGAGGCGGCCACTCGATGAGATGAATTGGCACAGTGGCTCTAACAATGAGCTCAAACATCACAACCCACGTGAAGATGGCACAGGACCGGGCTGCTGACAGCGACTGCACAGCACCAAACAACAACTTCAACATGTGGGAGAACCGGGGCTGATTCCTAGCCCATGCCCCTCAGGTGCAGCCGGCACATATCTGTCAGTGGAGGTTGTATGTTTCTATGAGGCTAAATGGTTTCAGTGAAACTTCTGGGCTCTGACAGATCGCATACACAAAGCAATGTAGGCATCCTGTCTATAGACTGCAATGCCTATGGTTAATTAGTTTACATTGCTGAATGATCATCTCTCAGCTGGCAACAGAACACAATGGGCAATAGAAAGGACTCCGTGAGGCCCATTCAAGTAGTGTCCCAGGCACATGTCGGATCTGCCATACCTTAGACTTACCTCTGAAGGAAAGGCCAGCTGGCGTGGAGATGACACATGGCCAGGTAGTGCTGTGTTCCATTGTGTCAATATGAGACAGCAGTTGACAACAACAACCATCACAGCCTCCCCAGTCTGGTTTTCTTTCCAAAGAAACCACTAGACACAGCGGATCTCAACCTGTGGGTCACAACCCCTTTGGGGGTCAAGCAACCTTTCACAGGGGTCATCGATTCATGACAGGAGCAAAATTACAGTTCTGAAGTAGCAGCAGAAATAATGTTATGCTTGGGGGTGGGGGGGTCACCACAACACGAGGCACTGTGTGAAAGGGTTGCAGCATAAGGAAGGTTGAGACCTGCTGCTGACTGCAAGGGCGAGGACCACAACAGGTGTGTAGTTTTCCTGTATATTCATCCAGCCAACCAATGACGAGTTCTTTCTGCTGCTCGGGGCCATTGAGTCTGTCATCACTAATAGGAATCTTATTTGCAACAGAATACTGCAACAACACTGCTGGGTCCACTGAGAAAATAGACGCACCTGCATCACCAGAGGCAAAGGGCACCACCCAAATCGGGTCCCAGGTCAGCCTGACTTCAACCACACCTTTCCTGACTTCTTATGAAAAGATTGAAAATGGCTGTTGAGGAATCCGCCCTGCTTTCCGTGTGGCATCAGCACCCATCCCATACCTAGGACGCCGTGCCTTCTGCCATCTGTCGCCGTGTCAATCCATGCGGTGAAAGGCCTTCTTCTTTTTCACTGCCCCTCTACCCAGCACGGAGTCCTTCAGGGACTGGTCTCTTCTGAAACTCTGTCTAAAGTACAGAAGATACACTTCACCATCTTTGCCTCTAAGGAGCACTCTGGCTGTACTTCTTCTAAGACAGATCTCTTTGTTTTTTTGACTGTCCATGGTACTTTCTTTTTCTTTCTTTCTTTTTTTTTTTTTGAAGGCAGAGATGAATTTATTGCATTAGAAAAACATCAACAAGGCCCAGCACACACCTGCATGCAGACACCATTATTAGCTGGACTTCAAGGACCTAAAGGATTTTCAAAAGTACAAGCTTCATTCCTGGGAGGGGACAGTCTCCTCCCCCTTCCTTCCCAGGTCCTGCAGCCCCTGGGCCTGTGTGGGGACTGGGCCTCCTGCTTGACTAGGCACTGTGCACTCAGTTCGCCCGCACCTGCCCTCTGGGAGGGGCCTAGCCTCGGAAGTCTGGGATGGGCTGAGAGATGGAGGGCTGGGGCTGGGTGCTTTCAATGTTCCTTACCAGCATGGTAATTTAAATGCTGTGATTCTCCTTCAGTCTTCCTTATCCCATGTCCGGCTTTCACATGCACATTAGAGGAGATTTAAAATACCATGGCTTGGATCAGGTGACAGCCTTGCTTTTTATCCCCTTAAACAGGTCTTTTCGACACTGCAAAGAGGTCTTTTGCTCATTAGTCTCTCGTGTTTTATGGGATCCTTTAAAACAGGAACTGGTTATCCTTTACATTCTCTTTGCACTTCTTTTGGGTGCTATGAACATATTAGAAGCTGCATACATATTTATTGGTTGGTTCTCTACTTCTTAAAGCACCTATCAAAAGAATATTAAGACTGATTGCACTATGAAAATCTTGCACTTGGTTAAATATTACTTAATTATGAATGCTTTAATTATTAAAATATTGTGTTCCAACCATTCTAAAAGGAACTACAGGACAGGGAGAAATGTCTAAAGTCCTTTATCTGCACTTCTGGAATCTAGAGAGTTCTGACAACAGGAGTGGGATTATTTTTTCCCCTTGAAAATTTTGAGACAAACTCCTGAGGCAGCCAAACCTGACCTGAACTGATAGAGGGCTAGTTATAGTCTTTATTTATCCTCTTAGTATGAATATTCATGAATTCACTGCAGAAATATTAATGCATTTGATTACATAGTCCTGCCCCAGACCCTGCTTGCTATATTACATAATACAGAGCAAATGAACTGAATTACCTTTTTTTTTTTTTTGGAATTACCTTTCTAAGTTCCAAAAAAGACCTGAATTTAGAAACACATATGGCCCCAACGATTTGGGGTAAAGGGTTAAGGCCCTGTATTCTGCATTAATTAGTATGCTTTCACATGGAACTAACAGATATTCCAATGTAAATTGGTCTAAAAATTTTTAAGCTTCTATTGACTATTGACTCGTAATTAAGAGTCTAGAAATTGCATGGCTTTGGGGTATGGTTTAATCCAGAGGTTCACAAAGTTATTAAAGCCCTATCTTTCAAGTTCCCCTGCCTCTGCCTCCTTGTCTGCTGCTGCCTTTATACTAGGTTAATTTTACTAGGGGCTGCAGGAGTTCCCGGACTCAGAGAGAGAGAGACAATCCACGTCCAAGTCCCAGGACCACACCTGAGTCAATCCATGGATTTTGGTGGGGAGGGAGGGAGGGCAGGAGCAGATTGAATGGCTTAGTTTTGCCTGAGTCCAAGGTACTATCTCCAGAGTTAGGATAAAGTGACTTGACCTGGAATCACACCCTTATTCCCCACCCTCATCCCAAGCAAAAACCAGGCACTATTGGGTAGGAGAACGAGGAAATGGATGGTGTGGAAGTAATCACCATCTCATCTTCTTGTACTGTGCATCCAAGGTCAGCTTTTTTTTGTTTGTTTGTTTTGTGGTATCACTGCCCTGGTGTAAGCAGGAAGCCCAGTCTTGCTCCTGGAGAGCCACTGCTGGACCTGAACCATCAACCTTATGGGCTGCAGTCACACACACAACCACCAGACCACCAGGGCTCAGCCCCAAGCTCAGCTTTTAACCCCCAAATTGGTCGTGTAAATCCACGCAGAGGCTCTTCAGGAGTAAGACACGCTGATGTGCTTCATAAAGAATATAGCCAAGATGTCGCCTGAAGCCACACCAACCACACCCAACCCCCAGAACCATTTGTGATGTTTAACTCCACCTCACCTCATTGATAAGTGAAGATTCTGGTTTTAGACCCTGCTCCCCAGTCCCAAGCAGTTCCTGTGTACTCATCTTGTTTATCTTATCTGTTGACTGCTTGTTTCAGTCTATAGTGTTATACTTATGGAGCCCTGGTGGCAGAGGACGTTATAAGTTGAATGGCTAAACCACAAAGTCAGAAGTTCAAAACCACAGCCAATCTGGGGGAGAAAGATGAGACTTTCTACTCCTGTAAAGAGTTATAGTCTTGGAAACCCACAGGGACGGTCCTATAGGGTCATCATGAGTTGTACTTTTATTAGTCATCTGTAAATATTCAGCTAACTGTTGGCATTCCTGGGTGGTGAGAAAGGTGCATGTACTCAGTTACTAAAGGAAAGATTCGAGGCCACCCTGAGACAACTGGGAAAGAAGGCCTAATGATTTACTTCCCCAAATCCAGCCACTGAAAACCCTTGAGAGCACTTCTATTCTGACACCTGGGAGGTCGCCTGGAGTTGATTCCATGGCAACTGGATTGCTAAACTCCACGCTCCTTTACACAGGCTTTGTTTAGCTCTGTGTACTCCCTCCATGCTTTGGACATGGCTTTGCTCTAGCAGGCTTTCAGTATGTGCTGGTTGAATCAAACGTCTTCCCCACCTCAGATTAAAAGGGAGACAATGGAGAGAACTTGGCGAGGCACAACGAGTGGGGTGAAGATGGATGGAAAGAGAATGATCTTCTCTCTATTTTTTTTTCTTTGAAAAACTCCATGTAAAAGCACTGTGGTGTCACACTAAGCTAAGGTGATTTAGAGAGCAAGAGACAGAAAATCCAATTTGAACTGCCGTAAACAATCAAGGTGAGTTATTGGTCCCCAAACTGGAAATTCAAGAACTAGCATCGGCTTTTGAACTGTTTGAAGGACTCAGAAGCTGAAGTATGTCAACAAGGACCCAGCTTCTTTCATCTCTCCGCTTGGTCTGTCAAGGCAGCAGCTTCAGCCCAAGGCTGGCTTCCTTGTGGTGACCAAAGGGCCGCATGAGTGCCAGAGAGCTCATTTCCACACCACATTTACAGACCCTGCTTGCACTGCTGTAGGCGGGCTGTCCGGGGGAGACAGATGGAGTGTACTGCTGGCTGTATGCCAGGCAGGAGCCACCTTTAGCACTGGAGTGGACCAGCTTTTCCCTACCAATTGCATGGAATAGAGAAATTGCTAGATGAAAATCCAGCTTCTATTAGCGAAGGGAAAGAAAACCCAAGGAACGCGATGATGGGTCAGCAACCTTAGGGTCTTTAAAAAGGATTCTTTTTTTCCTACGAAGAAAGAGTGTCGATGGGTGCAGCTGCTGTGGAGGATCGTTTTCCTCTTATCTGTCTTGTGGTAGATTACAGACGACCATAAACCTTAAAGAGGAAGATTCTCTCCATCCTGTGGTCTTCCATCCTCGTGGCTTCACTATAGATTCTCTCTCTGGCAATGTTGCTATTAGCTCTTTGATATCCTCAGAGATGCTTTTGAACAATACCTACTTAATCCTCACGCTGCCTGCCTGCAGACAGGCTCTCACCAAGCCTCAAGGAGATTGATGATAGCAAATGCCTTGGAAAGAGGGTTCCGAGGCTGGCCAGCTATCCCAGGCATTTCTCTTCCCCCACCCTGAGCCACGTTCACCACTGGGTGAAGTGCCCAGGGTGAGGGATTGGACAATGCATGTCCTGTGTTGGTGGTGCCTCGTGTGGAGAGGCAAACCCCTCCCAGGCAGCGTCTGCATGAACTCCATGTCCCTCCTGGGGCAGTGGCCAAGCCTCTCTGCTCTTGTAGACAAGACTGGAAGATGGGGCTGGCTGGGAGGTAGGAGGAGGGGGGTTGGGGTGGGATGGGATGGGATGGGGAGAGAGGAGCGCCAACATCACACAGGGCCTAGACCAGTGAGGTGACCTCTTAAAAGAGCTCCTTCAACCCAACCAAAAGGAAGTGCCTGGTGGCATCGTAGTTACTCGATGGGCTGCTAACATTCAGGTCAGCACTTTGAAACTCTGTGAGAAAGATAAGACTTTCTACTCTTATAAAGAGAGAGCAGTGGCCGAAGCGCCCAGGGACAGTTCTAGTCTCTCCTCCAGAGTCACTATAAATCAGTTTTTGTTTATCTGTTGTTGGTATTATACCCTGGGGAGGTATGGACAGCCAGTGAACTGAACCAGAAGAGTTGAAGCGTTCCCTATCCTTTCAATCACATCTCCCACCCGCCCCCCCATCTTTTTATGTTAAGGAAAAGATGAAGGAAAGTGGAAGTGGTGCCCCCTACCTCTCCCTGCACCCATGTGCCTGGACTTTCCCTTTGTTTCCTTCTCCAGTTAGCCCAGGGAGTCTATAGCGCCTTACCATGGAACTGGAAGGTAAATGCTTAGGAGAAGCAGAGTCTTTGTAAGGGGTTGAAGTGAACATTATTTGGGGTGCACTGAGGGACAATCTATACTTTGGCTTGATTGAGGGCTCTTAAACTTTATTTGACAAATCAACAGGCTGTGAGTAAGTGAATTAATTGGCAGGTAGGACTCTAAAGTGTGCTTTGGAAATGCATCACCACCCCTCCCAAATTATAGAACTTTTAAAGAAGCTGGGGCCCTTTTCCATCTCTTCTGGCCTCTGGCGCTGCTTCTCTCTGGCTCTTGTCCTCCCACCCATGGCTTGAAAGCTCTGCCTGGGGCAGCTCCTCCTTCTTTCTCCCTCCCCAACTCTCTTCAAGAAAGCCATAGGTGAGAGGACTGGGTCGGCCTCGGCACGCCTTCCAACTGTGACGTTGAGTTTAAGCAAAGGTTGGAGGTTCAGGTCCAGCCAGAGGCACTTTTGAGGAACGACTCGGTGGTCTGGCTCCTCTGTGCAGCGCAGTTCTCTGCTGGCACACACAAGGCCTCTGGGAGGCAGGAGAGACAGGGAGGCAACTGGTGCTGGTGCCCTATCAGGAGAGATTATCCGGGACACCTCACCCCGAGGCGAGATGCCACACAGACAGCTACTTCATTCTACCCGCTCTCCCCTAAAGGAGGCCCCAGTCAATCAAAGGGAAAGCTGCCTGCGAGGCAGGGTTCTATTTTTAAATTTAAAATTATTTTTTGAGGGAGGATGGACATTCAGAGCATTGCACTTATTCGAGGTGTAGAATGTGATCAAAGCGGACATATGTGAACAACCGGGAAACCAGCCTCAGAGCCACGGGGACGAGCTCTCAATCAGGAGTCTACAGACCCTGGGGCTTCCTTCTTTCCAGACCTCTCACACACTCTGAGCCTGGGGCTGCCGGTGAGCAGTTTCCTCGCACAACAGAGTAGTGTGTGTGGTCCTGGCGTATCCATCAAGGGAGGCATACCTGGTGATGTCTCTCTACCCCCCCCCCATTTCCTCCACACACACACAGCTATATGAACGATCCCGCGAAGCCCCCTGAGTTCTCGTGCAGCAGTGACTGTTCTCTCTCTATTGTGGCGAGGCGGTCGTCTGTTGTGTGGTTGGGCTCGTCCTTATTCATCCGTTTCTCACTGGTGGACATGCGCATTGTCCTCCGTCTCTGACTGTTACAAATGAAGCTCCTGCGACGTGCCTGTGAACATCTGTCTGGTCCCGAGGCACCTGGTTTGGTGGGGACATGTGGGTTTGGGGGGTGGTTTACTGTCTGGGTGGGGGTGCTGGGGCATAAAGGTGACTTTCTGGGGGGTGGTTCTGCCCACTCATAATGGCCTAGAGTCCAAGATAGGAGTGTCACAGTGGTGCTCGACGCTGTCACTCTTTACAGGAGTAGAGAAGCCTAGCTTCCTCCGTTGAGCAGCTGGGGCTTTGGAACTGCAGACCTTGTGGGGAGCTGCCCAACTCGTAAGCACTCTGACTCCAGGGTTGCTGTAGGGGCTCTGTTTTCTTTTTCCGTTGGTTCTGCTGAGATCGGAGCCGCACGTTGGGGAACTAGCCCTACTGGGGCTGCTATTTCTTCGCTTCCCTGGCCCATGGCTGCCCTATTCAGTAAGGACTCTGAGACTCAGGCAGAGTCATGGAGAGGGGAGGGGAGAGATGCTTCTAAGAAGTCTTTGTTTTTAAAATCAACACTAACATCCCCCCTCATCACCAAGCCAGTCTCTGGGCCTCACAGGACCACTCTCAAGCCCAGACAAGTGAGGTCACAGCCCCAGCCAAGATTAGAGAGGCATTCTGACCCCCCTGCAAATACACTCGTGGTCATCCCCACTGCGACAACACTTGTGGCCCCTGGGACCGTAGAACCTCAAGTCTAGAAGACCTCACCCCCTTGTTGGATGTCCCAGATCTGAGTTGCCTGAAGGCTGGATGGTATGGATGGAGCTTACATGTGTTCGTTAGTGCACCTATGTGTGTTTACTAGTGTGGGTTTGTTCGTGTTTATAGTATACTACATATTTCGTAGTTGTGTTAGTCTGGGCTGACTAGAGAAACAAATGCATAAATATTCACATGTGTATAAGAAATACATATATATGTGCATATATATATTTAAGTCATTTTATTAGGGGCTCTTACAATTTTTATCATACTCTATCCATTCATCTATTGTGTCAAGCATATTTGTACATTTGTTGCCATTATCATTTTCAAAATATTTTCTTTCTACTTGAACCCTTGGTATGGTATCAGCTTCTCATTTTCCCCTTTCCCATCTTCCCTCTCTCATAAACCCTTGATAATTTTTTTTTTCATGTCTTAAACCGACCACCAACCACTGTCTCCCTTCACCCACTTTTCTGTTGTTCTGTGACCCTTCTGTAAGGGGATGTCCAATTGTCTACAGGTGGGTTTTGGGTCTCCACTCCACACATACACTCCTTATTCACATTGATATGAGTTTTTTGCTCTTGGTCTTTGATGCATGTTACCTGATCCCATCTACACCTCATGATCACACAGGCTAGTGAACTTCTTCCATATTCCATGGGCTTTATTGCTTTTCAGATAGATGGCCACTTATTTGTCTTTAAGCCTTTAAAACCCCAGAGGCTATAGCTTTTGATAGTCAGGCACCATCAGCTTTCTTCACCACATCTGCTTATGCACCCATTTGGAAAGAACTCTATATAAAGAGTAATTGTACACTAAGAAAACATCCGAACCCAGTCCAGAACGAGTCCTTCAGTCTTATATTACTGCCCAGGTGTTTGATAACAATCTATAAATTCCTCTTCAGATTCAAACAAAACGTGCGAGGATGCCAAATGCAGAAAGAACCCAGGCCAGTGGGTAGAGTGTCTTGTGGATCCAGTGGCAGTGGAAGGATCTCAGTGATGGCAGGGGTCTCCTCCAGCTCCAGGGCTCTAGTGTGGCTCCATGTGTCTTTTCAGCAAGAACACCAAGCAGAGAGAATCTGTGTCTGGCCTCCAATGAGCTCTTTATATCTGTCATGCCTCCAAATGTGGTCATCCAGCTGCAACCTGGTTGACAGGCTAGACTCCAGCCCTTCACTCTTAATAGTTACAAGTTGGCACCAGAATATGTACTACCACAGTAGTGTATCGTGTACTATCCATGTAAGCTGGTACGTACCCGCCCATGTTCACTACTGTGAGCTTGTATGTGTACATGGGTGCAAGTCTTCCCATGTAGTCACGAGTGTGTCACGCATTCACTAACGTGTGCTTGCATATGCACCCTAGTCTGCGCTGTGTGCTCACTAGCACACCCACAGGTTCACACACGCGGCCACATGAGTGTGCACACACATCTAGATCCTGGCACACAAGGCCCTATGCAATATGGGTTAGCATCAAGAGCAAACTGAGAAGGGAGAGACTATGGCCAGGAGCCAGGGTCAAGGTCGGCTCTCCCCAGACTTCCAGCCAGACGCACTGCCCCCGAGTCCTTTCTGACTCGGATCAACCCTCCAGCACAATGGAGTGCTGCCTGTGAATTCCCGAGACCGTCACTTGTCACAGGAGTAGGAAAGCCTTGTCCTACTTCAGGGAAGTCACTTTCGGTTTCAACATTGCTGACCTCATATTTCAAATTTCCACCAGTCACCACTATGCACCCACAGCCCCTTGCTCTCAGCACAGAACTCCTAAACGCAAACCTGGCCAACAGGCTGTGATAAAGGTAGCTAGCGCCAACTTCTCACATGGCACCTGGGCCTCTGTGAGTCCCCGTGCTGTGGGCCCTATAAACTGCAGGGCGGGGCCTGAGAAACCCTCCCCGCACCCCTCCTCTTACCACACATCATTTGAGTGACACGATAGCTCCTGAATCCTCCTTCGTCCCATCCAGGGTAGTCCTGGGTGTTTGTGCTAATCATATTTCAACAGCAGAGGCATTTGGAGAAAGAAGTGTGACTGGGCTGGGGCAGAGCAGGGGAACTACGGAATGTTATCTGGCCCAAATCCAGCCCTCCAGAGGCCAGATTTGGCAGTAATGAGTTCAGGTTTCCTGCCTGGAATATGGACTCCGGGATGGACTCGCAGCTTCAAAGTGGGGCGTCTTGGTTTCCCATTAGAAAGCAGGCCTGAGCATCACTGGGGAAGACTGTAATGGCACAAATGCATCCACCTCTGCCCGTGTCTACCCACGCCCCCCGCCCTCCCACCCCCCGCACTGTCCCCCACCCATGATGTAGCAGATTACACCATCTAGAGATAGGGTCTGTGTCCTCTACAGCCCGCCCTTATGACATCCTGTGACAAACAGAGCATGATGACATACCTGTGTGCACATTCCAAGTCCAGGCTTCAAGGGCCACGGTGCACTTTCTCTGTCTCAGACCCCTGCTGTTTCTGCCCTGAGAACAAGGCTGGATCAGCCTTGTTGAACCAACAACAGGGTCAGTTTGTCACCTGGTGCAGGGTACGTGCTGCTATGATGCTGGAGGCACGGTCACCAGCATGTCAATACCCAGCAGGGTCCTCATGGTGAGTGGATTTCAGCAGCACTTCCATACTAAGACAGAGCAGAAAGGCCTGGCAGTCACCTTCTGAAAATCTTCTGGCTCCCAGCAGGATAATGTCTGATTCAGTGCCAGAAGAGTTGTCCCCTCCGTAGGTCAGCATTTTTATAGCAGCCACAACAATGGGCTCAACGGTACAAACGATCGTGAAGATGGGGAAGGGCCAGGCGATGCTTCCTTCTCGTGTGCAAGCACAGTGCTACCTGGAGGGACAGGCAGCGTGAGAGCAGCTGGTACCTGTCCCCCCCCCACCCCCGCCACACTGCTGGGGCGGAGCACAGTCTCAGCTGACCACACACTCTGAATGGGCTCAGCGGAGCCCCCATCCGCAGGACCACGCACTGGACCCATAGACTGGAGAGAAGTCATTCGTGGTTGTTTTAGGGCACTACGCTTTGGGATGGTATGGAACATTGTTTTCTGATTTTGCAATTTTGGGCTTTCTCAGAAAACTTGATTGAGAGTTGGTTCTTGTGCTTAAAAACAGCCCTGGAGGGCGATCTCTGTGGAGTCGGTGGTGACAAAGTTCCAGGGGACTCGCCTCACTTGGGAGTCAGAGGGTGAGACAGCTCTGAAGGCTTTTCTTTCTCCAGAAGAGATGTGCCAGCGAGTGTTTAAAAAGCAACAGCCTCACTGCCATCAAGTTGGTTCTGACTCATAAAGGCGCAGCAGAACAGAGCAGAATTGCCCCTGTGGATTTCCAAACTAGAGACCATTAAGGAGGACTATGCCTTATCTTTTGTCCTCAGAGCGGATGGTGGCTTTGAACTGCTGACGTTGGGGCTAGCAGCCCACTGTGTCACTCATTGCACCATCAGGGCTCATTTTCTCAGCAAGCTAAAAATGAACAAAACATCGCCCCCCCCCAAACTCTCCACCATCAAGCCCATCCTGATGCACAGGGACTCTATAGAGAGTCGATAGGGCAGAGTAGAACCGCCCCTGTGAGGTGCCAAGATTGAAACTCTTCATGGGAGAAGAAACCCTCATCTTCCCACGAGGCTGCTGGCAGTTTCGAACTGCTCACCATGCAGTGGGCAGCCTAATGCATAACCACGACACCACCAGAGCTCCCGTGAAATCTCCTCAGAGACGCTCTCAAGAAGAGAAGTGGAGATAGTGGGCTCATCTATAACCCTAAAAGAAACCATTTCTCCCCGTCACTCGTCTGTGGCATGAGACCACTTGCACGGGGTCTGTGGCCCTTGGGTTCCGAGCTGGTCCTTCAGCGGGCGACTGATCATGGGGTGCCGCTGCAGTGTTGCTCCGTCTGGGGACCCTGCTGTGCGCGTAATAAGAATCTTGTCTTGGATCCCCAGCTCCCTTGTGTGCGTTCCGCACAAAATTAATGAAGATGAATATTGTGTTTGTTAAGCGGATTAATTGGGGCAATAACTGGCACGGCTGTTGTGCGCTGTCCTGTCAATTCTGACTCACAGAAACCTGATGTGCTAGAGCAGGGATCCCCCTGCAGGGTCTCCTGGGCTGCTGTCTTTATGGGGGTACCTCCCCAGGGCTTTTTGCCTAAAGAACTGCTGATGGGTTTGAACCACTGATCTTTCAGGGCCCAGCCAACCGCTCAGCCCTTGCACCACCAGAGTTCCTTGACTGACCGCCACAGCCAGTGCTCTCTGTTTCTGGGGCATCAATTCCCAACACGATAAACTGAGGTTGATGCTTCAAATCCTGGTCACACATTTTATCATTTTTGGTCCCTGCTGGTGCCCTGCAGACTGCACATGAACCAGTGGACAAGCAGAACCTAGGTGCACATTCGACAGTGCCCTTAGTTCTGTCGTAACCATGGGTGGAACACAGTCCTGTAAATTACAAAGTTTTCCTGTATGCTTGGAAGCAAGACATCCCAGTGGAACCGGTGTCTTTCCTTCTCAGGACTTTGCAGCACCCTTTGTCTGTGAGAGAGCCAGTCGGTGGGCCTGTGAGAGAGAGGCAGGGCCTCTACACAAGCCACCGACTCCCCGCGTCAAATCCCCCCACTTCCGCGCGCCTGTCTTCCCTGGCATCCAGTCCACGCCAACTTGAGTGCACCGGGGGTCCTCATCCGCGATGATTATTATTTTAGTTCCTAGCACCTGATCAGGAGGAAATGCAGGTGAACGTTTTAGGTGTCTCCGTTTGCCAAATAAAAATCAAATCACTGAAAATGATCAGTGGCAACACCGTCAGCCCAAATGGACGGAGCGAAATATAAAGTCATGTGACTGATCATTACACTCGCTGCTGTCCAGTCAGTTCTGATCATGACAACACTATAGGCCAGGGTGGAATGGCTCCGAGGAGTTCCTGAGACTACAACTCTCTACGGAAGTAAAAGAGCATCATCTTCCTCCCAATGAGGCTGGTGGTTCTGAACGGCTGACCCTGCAGTTAGCAGTCCAATGCATAACCCAAGCTCCTTTTACCAAAAGTTTAGCAGTTCAAACCAACCCAGTGGCTCTGTGGGAAAAACAAAAAACTGTATGACTCCCATACAGTCTACGACCCAGAAACCTCTAAGGGGCAGTTCTACTCTGTCACCTGGGGTCATGGTGAGCTGAAATTGCCTCATCGGCTGCCACCACCTGGCTGTCTGGCACTGCCAGCTCTGTATTTGGCACCTATGGAATCAAAGGCACACAAAAGCAGCTGCTGTGAATAATTAATGCACCAGTAGAAGCATCTTGGCATTTCAAGCAGCACACAGGCAAATGACTATATCAACATGTTTCCACTGCAGGCTGGAGCCTCCACAGATGCTAGTGACTGTGCTTCGTGAGTGTGGTGGTTAGAACCCTCCAAGGAAAAGACTTAGAGGAGCATCGTCCCAAAGTACCGAGACAAGTCACGGGTGGCAAATATTCAGAATGACAGATGGAGACAATGGAACTAGTATGATCGGATCTTGGCATAAATGCCTGCAGCGACGGGGTAGCTGCGATGGTGGGAAGAGGAGAAGCTGTGGTACATCAAGAATGCTTTTGAGAATCCTGCCAGGCACCCAATACGTTGTTATATTTATAGAGAAGCCAGCATCCATACAAGTGTGCATATAGATCTGAATTTTGTATTGCATGACACTCTAAAATGGTGAATCTAATGAGATGCAAGCTGCACAGTTCCATCTGTTTTCATTTTATCTAAATAAATAGAACCCCAGCACCCATTTCTGGTGCTCCACAGGAAGTACATCAGCTAGCACCCCCCCACACCTTTCACAGTTCCCCCCCACCGCTGCCAAGAAAAGAAAACCATTGTGTCAGAAACTGTTGAACAAAAGAATCATCAAAACTCTTAGTAATCATTCGCCCTATGCAGATATTTGGAAAAAGAGTTAATGGCTTTTTAAAATGATTGATTTAACTGACAACTTTGAAACATCTGAAGCAAATTAAAACCAAGTACAAGAACCACACAGATACATCTAAATGCACATGGGCAAAGTTTATGAATTCAGAGCAAAATTTTGACATTGGATAAGTGGGGTTAAATCATTTATCAGTGGTATTCATCAGACTTAATATGCGAATCCCAAAATGATTAAAGACTGGTGGAGAAGCATGGGTAGGCTTAAGGTAAAAGCTCCATCATTATTTATGAATACTTGTTATGATCAAGTTTGATTGCATTCTAAATCCATTCACATGATCATAAAGTGCTTTATACTTGTCAATAAAGAAAAGGGAGCATGGCTGGATTTAAAGACTCACCTCATCCATTGAGAGTTCAAATTGCCTGAATGCTGGCTAATGGTAAAAAGTTTGTCATTTAAGGACTAAGGGCTTTGACCTTGCAATTTATTACACCATCTGTATGAAAATAAGCTGTAGTTCAGAGGCTATTAAAAATCTTGGTGGGGCTGAGCCCCGGTGGTGTAGTGGTTGTGCGCGGGACTGCGGCCCACTGGGACGGAGGTTCAATTCCAGCAGTGGGGCTGGGCCTCCTACTCCCACCACCGGAAAACAGTGATGCTCCCCACCCAAAAAAAATAATTTGGTGGGAAGAAAGGACAGAAGATTCTTTTGTTGTTACCATCAAAATATAATTTTAGCTATACCTAAATTATTTTGATTTAACCCGATTTAATTTATTTAGATTAATAAAATATAATTATTGATGATGAATTACATACAGCTATTCCAAAAATAAGCCCTGATATTAAAAAGTAAAGTCCATTAATGAAAAACCAGTTTATCACCATTATTGTTGAAAAGTATCCAACTCACTGTCTTTGAGTTAATTCGACTCATACTGACTTTATAGGACAGGGTAGAAATGTCCCTGTGGGTTTCTAAGAGTGTAACTCTTTTTTGTTTGTTTGTTTGTTTGAATGTAACTCTTTACAGGAGTAGAAAGACCATCTGGTGCTTTCAAACCATTGACCTTGCCGTTAGCAGTCCAATGAGTAACCAGGAAGTCACCAGAATTCCTTGAAAAGTAACACTTGTTATTTTTCTAACCATGTCATCCGTGTGGGTGGCAGTTGTGTCTATTCTCCCTCAGGGCGACCCCACAGTCCCAGTGCAGAATTACACAGTAGGGTAATCAATGCAGCAATCCTTCTAAAACCAACAGCCGAACCTGTCTTCTGAGGGTCCTTGGAATAGAGTCGATCTGCCAACTTCTCAACTAGCAGGCAAGTGCTTAACCTTTCGCCCCCCACGTACAGAATGTGTTTCCCGACTGCATCATGCACTATCAAGAACAGCGCAGTATGTGTCAGTGTGTATTCCCTGTCAGTGTGATTCCAACAAGCCTCAGAGCTAGAGTGGCATCATGTGCAACGTGCGCAGTCATGTGAAAGACTCCAGGAAACAGTGCTCTACTGTATGGGGTGCTCTGGGTGTGCTCTAAAGGCCATGTAGTATGTAGCTTTCCCCACTGTACTCAATCAGAGACCCTCTCTTGCATGCAACACTGTTTATGTACCATGGACACTGATGTTTTACAGCTCCAGGGAAACTGTCTTATCAAAACCTCTCAAGCACACCGAGAGGGAATGGTGTCCAGAGGTAAGATAGGGGATTGTTGAAGGTCCTGGGACAGCTCATATGCCTGGAATCATTTGCTCTTTCATACAGCCCCTTGCGGAACAAAACAAAGTGGGATTTGGGGAAAACAAAACGAAACATCAACAATTCTTAATGGCGAACTTTCACCCTGGAACTTTAGCTACAGGAAAACTCAAACTCAAAAGTCACTGCCACTGAGTGGATTCTGACTCACACCGACCCTATAGAACAGGGTGGAACAGCCCTGTCGGTTCCCAAGGCTGTGACTCTTCAGGGGGAGTAGAAAGCGCCATCTTTCTGTGGAGGAGCCCAGAGTGGCTGCTGGTTTCAAGCTGCTGACTGGCTTTGCACCTAGCAACCCACACTATGAGCCCCCCAGGGAACTAGAGATCCCTCTACTCTGTGGGTTCCTGTCCTTTGCTTAGCAATGCCTGGCCTCAGTCTTTATTCTTGATTTCTGATTGGCTTCCATTGCCTAGCCCCCTTTGTTTCCAAACAGTTAGCTAATTTGGTTAAGCAGCTACTATTTTTCACAATTACATTCATTCGGGAACTGGAAAGGTGAGCAGCCAATCCTGGGTTCTTGAGCCCCAGGATTCGACAAACCCAAGATTTGGGGTGGAGAATAGAGGCTAGAAAAGACACATTTCAAGTCCTCAAGCCTCATCCTGAATTATTATTCTGTTTTTTTTAACATCGATTTTATTGGAGGCTCATACCCCTCACCTCTCCACCCCTCTTTTCTTCCTAAAGCTATTTTTCGTAGCATTCAGGGATATTTTTCTTAGGGATTTAAGAGGGGATCATAAGTGGCAACTGAGTGAGTTAGTGAAGGGGCAGTCGCGAGGCAGCGCTTCCTGAGGAAGCAGGAGAGGAGGCAGGGGTGGGCAGAGTGAGGAGATGGACTGTGATCCAGGCAAAGCAAATGTCTTAGCCCCTTCCGCAGGGTGGTCTGGAGATAGGATATCCTGTCAGAATGTTCTGAGCTAGGTGTGGGCCCAGGTCCCTGGATCTCTCCGTCATCCAACCACTAAGATCCAACCATCCAACCATGTAAGATCACTGTGGGTGTGTGGATTGCACTCTGGTGAGGCATGCATCTTTGGTAGAGGACTATTCCCTGCCCTTATCTGTAAACCAGCAGCATTGAAGAGAGCAAGTCCTCCATTCTTGGAAAGGGAATCAGGCAGGGTGGCACAGCATCCACTGTGGACATGGACTTTTTTTATTACCTGAGGCCAAGGACACAGCCTCCAACAGGAGATACTCGTCAGCTAATATATGGGCCCTACGGTCTGATGTGAAATGAAATAAGATCACTACCTGGAACTAATTTGTATCATTCAATGTAGTCAAAATTCAGGAGAACCCCCAAATGGGATGTTTTCTATAACACAACCCATAATGAGTTGGTTATAGTCCCTTCTGTAATCAATACTCCTGGTATCTTGCAATGTGGCCCCTAAGAATTTCTACGAGATGCAGGGTTGTCCCACATATGGTCAGGAATCTGTTCCAGCCCTTTGCATTGGAAACTGCTACAATCTCCAGGAACCACTGTCCGCCACCTCTAGAGTACTAGTGGCCTCAAGGTGCCAAAATATGAGATAGGCACTTGTCAGTCCACTGCACCCAAACTGTGCAAAAGTAGGTGCTCCCTGAATGTTCTCCACCCTCCTGGCTCCACCACTGGACTCCACTTGGGTTGCTGGAGACTTGACTGAAAGACATACCCAAGTGACACCCACTATTCTATGCTTGGGGGGTGTGGGTCATAGATTATACTATGTTCAGCTTTAGTTGGTACAACCAACAGTCGTCCCAAGTGTTTGCTCTCTCAGTAGCAATGTAGAAGTCTTCCAGAGAGGGTACTAGCCCAGGGACCAGGAAGCAAGTGATCCAAAACTGGGGGTGAGGAGGATATAGGAGGCCTGGTAGGGTTTGATCAAGGGCAATGTAAGTGAGAGGAATTACTGAAACTCAAATGAAGATTGAGTATGATAGTGGAACAAGAGGAAAGTAAAAGAAAATAGAGGAAAGAACTAGGAGGCAAAGGGCATTTATAAAGGTCTAAGTACAAACATGTACATATGTAGATATATTATATATGATGATGGGGAAATAGATCTATGTGCATATATTTATAGGTTTAGTAGTAAGGTAGCAGATGGACATTGGACCTCCACTCAAGTACATCGTCAATGCAAGAATATTTTGTTCTATTAAATTAGCATTTCATGATGTCCTTTCTGACATGATCACTGAAGTCAAAGAAAGTGCATAAGCAAATGTGGTGAAGAAAGGTGATGGTTCCTGGCTATCAAAAGATAGAATGTCTGAGGTCCTAAAAGCTTGAAGGGAAACAAGTGGCCATTTAGCTCAGAAAAAACAAAGCCCACATGGAAGAAACACACCAACCTGTGTGATCACAAGGTGTCGATGGGATCAGGTATCAGGCATCAAAGAACAACAAAATCATATAATTGTGAATGAGGGGGAGTGCAGAGTTGGAACCCAAAGTCCATCCATAGGCAACTGGACATCCTCTTACAGAAGGGTCATGGGGAGGGGACAAGTCAGTCAAGTACAGTAAAGCAATGGTGAAACATACAACTTTCTTCTAGTTCTTTAATGCTTCCTTCCACCCACCCCCCACTCTCATGATTTCAATTCTACCTTAGAATCTGACTAGACCACAGGATGTACACGAGTATAGCTAGGAACTGGAAATTCAGGGAGTCTAGAACAGATGAACCCCTATGACCAGTGGCAAGAGTGACTATATCAGGAGAGTGGAAGGAAGGTGGGATTGAAAGAGGGAATTGATCACAATGATCTACCTATAACCTCCTCCCTGAGGGACAAACAGCAGAAAAGTGGGTGAAAAGAAGTGTAAGACATGACAAAATAATAATGATTTATAAATTATCAAGAATTTGTGACAGAGAGGGTAGGGGGGATGAGGTGTTGATAACCCAAGGGTTCAAGTAGAAAGTAAATGTTTTGAGAATGGTGATGGCAACAAATGTATAAATGTGCTGGACACGATGGATGGATGGATGGATGGATGGATGGATGGATGGATGGATGGATGGATGGATGGTGATAGGAGCTGTACCAACCCCCAGTAAAATGATTTAAAAAAGGAAGGAGTCTTCAGTTACTCCCCATGCTCACCAACACTCAGCACTGTCGATTCTTTTGATTTTAGCCATTCTTATGAACACAGTAGTACCTTATTGTGGCTCTGATTTGGGTTTTCATGATGAGTAATGGTGTTGAGCATAGTTATATTGGCTTTTGATCATTATGCCCTCTTTTGTGAAGCCCCTGTGTAGGTATCTTTTACTTTGATTTGTAGAAGTTCTCTAAGTAGTTTGTGTAATCAGATATAATGATGTTGTTCAAATACCATATCATAGTCTATGACTTATATTTTCTCTTTATAAGTGATATGTTTTGAAGACTAGAAGCCCTTCATATTAAGGAACCCAACTTGCCAATCTTTTGTGATTAATGCATTTTTAATCCTGTTTAACAAACATTTCCCTATGGATACACTCTTTTGGGTTTTTTTTGTCTAGGTAATATGTTTTTTACTGTTCATATTCACTTATTTATTTATTATTGCATGTGGACATTCAGTGGACTCAGCACCATTTACAGAAAACACCATCCTTTCTCTCCATAGAATTGCAATGATGCCTTGTATTGAAATCAAACAACTATATTTGTGAAGGTCCATTTTCTAATACTCTGTTCTGTTCCATTGGCCTACATGTCTGTCCTTAACAATGTCACTTCAGCAGTCATGATATCTGATAGTGCAAATCTTTCAGCTTTCTTTTATTTCTCTCAGATTTACTTCAGTTATTCTGAATTGTCTGCTTTTCCATATAAATTTTATAGGCAGTTTATCAAGTCCCAAAATAAATCCACTAAAATGTATTCCTTATTCATAGGGCCTGTTCTTGACTCCTCCATGTGAGCCTTCTGGGGTCTTAATTTTAAGTCTGGGGTGTATACCAAGGCCTTCTATCTTGGAAGATGTGAACTTTGACCTTTGTCACTCAGCACAACCTCTCAAACTAGATGCTGGTGTGAGTTGAACTCACAGTGAGTCCATTTGTGTGTGAGTAAAACTGTGCTCCTGCAATTTATTTTTTCAATCTTTTTATTGGGATTTGGGCTAAAGTTTCTGAGAAAATTTATTTTCTATTCAACCATCAAAAATTCATACATATTTGAGTTCATAAAATGGCTTGCAGTCCTCATGCTGTAATAGCACTCTGCCGACTTCCTGTGTTTACCATTTCTACTTGTCTTCTTTTCAATCCTTTTTTTTTTAATCCCTGGGAAAATAATATCTTTTGCATTGCATATGGTTGGTTGTCCTAAGGAGTGCCCAGCCCTTTATTAATCTTTGGACGAAAGTTAAGCCACAGGACGGCATTACATTTCAGGCCTAAAGAATATTTGAAGACCTTAGTCTTGAAGTTTCCACCAGTCTCAATCAAACTAGTAAGCCTACCCTTTTTTAATCATTTTGAGTTTTGTTGTACATTTTTCTCCCACTCTCTCCAGAGTCTCTTACTGTCATTCTTTTCAGGATGGTCAGAAGTGTCATCACCTAGTTCTTTGAATCCCAGGGTTAAGGAAGTTAAAACTTGTAAAGTCCTCTAGACAAATTTTCCCCATTGGCCTTCAATTTTTTTTCTCTTCTTTTCAGCTGGACAAGTAGAGGCCAATTGTGTACCTGAGATGCCACTTAGAAGTTCTTAAGACTCATCACCCCTCACCAAAGTAAGATGTAGAACATTCTTTGTGAACTATGTTATGCCAATCAGTGTCCCTCGATGACTCTGAGACTCTGGCTCTGAGAACCCATTCATTTATCTGAGTGCCTGGTTACAACTAAGTGGTTTTCATAATCTTACAATCTCTATGTTCTAATAAAATAAATGAATAAACCAATCTCTCTTGGAAGAAATACAGCCAGAATACTCCTGAGAAGCAAGGATGGCAAGACTTCATCTCACATTCTTTGTACATGTTATCAGAAGAGACCAACCCATCCCTGGAAAAGGATATCGTGCTGGGTCATAGAGTGTGGCAGAGAAAAAGAGGAAGAGCTATCATAGTATGGATGTACATGGTGGTTATAACATTGGGCTGAAACATAGAACAATTGTGAGGGCTGGCACAAAGCCCGGTGGTGCTTCATTCTTTGTACATAGGGTCACTGTGAACAAGAACTGATTCAGGGGCGCCTGACAACAATGTGCTCTAACATACTTGTGGATGTGTGTGCAGTACATGCAGGTACAGATGTAGAAATGATGACTTGCTCAGCGTACAGATTGAATGAGTATGGTGAGATGCTATAACCCTGCAGGCACACCTTTCTTGATTTTAGACCATGCGGCGTTCCCTTGTTCTGTTCACTCACCTCGATCCACGGACAGTTAGTTCCGCATGAACACAAGGAAGTGTTCTGGAATTCCCTTTCTTCTCAAAGCTATCCATCGTCTTTTATGGCCCACACAGTCGAATACCTTTGCACCGCCAATAAAACACAAGTAAGCATCTTTCTGGCATTCTCTTCTTTCAGCTAAGACCTACCTGGCATCAGAAATGATATTCCTCATGCCTTGCCCTCTTCTGTCTCTGACTTGTATTTTATGCAATTTCTCCAGTTTTTAATCATTGTTTTGGCAGGGATGCCGTCGGTTCCACGCTATTCTGTCATGACCAGTCCACGAAACATTTTTAGTTTCTGGTTTTAAAAAAAGACTTGGCCATCTGGAAGGCATGTGACATTTGTTTTCGTGCTGCGGTTGGTACATGAATCTCCAAAACAGGGTTTGCCTACCGAGCTTTCTCTGGCTGTCATTCCATCATTGTCGAGCAGGCTCAGAAGGAACACAATGTTTGCTTTAGTGACAATACACATAAAGCTGGGCTGTGCAGGACTTGTCTGAACAGTGATCAGATTACATTTGCAATGTGCCTTGTGGAAAACAGTCACACTGGCCCCTATATCCCAGAAGGAACCATCTTATCAGTGTCCTCTTTGCACCACTACTCAACTTTGTATTCATGTGGAATCTCTGCTATTTTGGCTCCTTCGAATTCTAACAAGTTCATCGTCATCCACGTCTTGGTGGATTTTCTGCCCAGGGTTTCTTCTCCCTTCCCACTGCTGCGAACCTCTTTCTGTGCTTCATGTGGCTCCTGTGGATAAGCTAATGCAAAGAAACCTGCCCATCTCCCTTCTTCCAGGCCCTTCTACACACGGGCCCCAAATCTCGGCCTCACACATGCCCACCCTGTTGTCCCCTGAATCATGGGCAAGTTGGCTTTGTGATCTTGTACTCCCCAGGGTACCCACTATTTATCTTCCTTCCCTATTTTCCATGGTCGGCCACATGCCCTTGATTGCCCCATCCAAAAGGATCTGGTCTCCTAATTTTAACACACCTCTCACTTCACCATCCTCTGCTTTTGTTCAGGCACTGCCCTTTTTCCCCAATCCCTGACCTCATTCTGCAAAGATGGCCCTTTTCAAGAACACTCAACTCAGTTCAGCTCACTGTATGGGTGTGCTTTCATTTTTTAAACTGATACTTGCCATAACATCACTATAGCACCACCTTTCTGTCTTCCTAGAGCACAAATGATTTCTACCTTGTACTAAAATCACTAGGATGGGGATTCATCAAAGAGTTAATCATAGAATTACCACATGATACAATAATTCCGTTCCCAGGCACATACCTCCAAACACTTGAAAACAGGAACAAAAATACTTGCACACCAGTGTTCATAGCAACTCTATTCACAGTAGCCAAAAGACGAAAAAAACTCAAGAGATATGGATAAACAAATGTGGTTTAAATGTACAATTGTTACCTTAAATATCGGGTTCATGGCCTGGAAAAACAAGCCAAATCAATACTCACGCTAAGTGGTATGGAGAAAGAGAATAGGTCATTGATTGTAGCAGGCTTCACAGCAACTGTGGCTGTTTAGTTCAAATTCCCAGCAATTTTATGACTAAGTTCTTCTAATAGTATTAATCATGCACAGGCTTTACATGTAAGTGGGTGAATATTCTTAAGACACATGGCAGGCTCCACATAGCCACAAAACACAATAAGTACACAAAACATAGTACACAAAGGAAGAAATCTATAATCCATTATCTTGACATCTACTTTCCAACTGACCACGCCTTGTCAATCCTATACAATGACTGAGAAAGCCGGAAGGGTCAATTTGATCCAAGTAGGGTTCAAATAGTAATCAACACTTCATACACTTGTTTGAACCTTAGGAAACAGTCAAAATGTATAATGATAAATAAATAACCCTTGGTTATAGCTGAACATGGCTGATTCAAATTAAAATGGCTATAGCCTTGCCCACAAGTGTTGCTCACAATCCATAAACTGGAATTTCATTCAGCTATCATGAGAAATGAAATCCCGATACATGGCCCAACATGAAGGAGACTTAAAAAACATTGTGCTGCAAAATGAAATATCTAATGTTATACCTGACTAGATAAACAAAAGATCTACATGAGAGAAACTACAGAATACTATTAAAATAAACCAAGAGTGACCTCAACAAATGGAAGAATATTCCATGCTCATGGATTGGAAGACTCAATATAGCAAAAATGTCAGTTCTGTCAAAAGCACTATATAAGTTTAATGCAATTCTGATATAATTATCCTCATCTTTCTTTAAAGAAATGGAAAAAAATGATTACTAACTTCATATGAAGAGGGAAGAAGCCCAGAATTAACAGAGAACATCTTAAGAAGAAGGACACAGTGGGGACGGGGGGCTTTACCTGAATTTAGCACATTTTATACAGCCACAGTGGTCAAAACCCCATGGTATTCGCATAGGATAGGTACTCAGGCCAATGGAAAGAACTGAAACCCAGAAATAAAATCATCAGTATATAGACAACCAATCTTTGATAAGGGTTCCCCCAAAATCAAATGGGAAGCAGATGCCCTCTTCAACAAATGGCTAGAAAAAATGGATATCTACCTACAAAAAAATGATGCAAGACCCTTATCTCACTATATGCACAAGAATAAACTCAAGGTGGACCAGGGACCTCGAGGTAGAACCCCCAAACTATTAGGGCCATCAATGAGAGAATTGGGACCAACCTGAGAACTTTGGCACTGGGAATACGTAGGCTATCAGATATAAGGAAGAATACAAATATAGTTGTGTCACAACTTGACAAGTGGGATATACTGAAGATGAAACACCTGTGTACATTGAAAGAATTCACCAAGAGTAATAAGAGAGTCCATGGACAGGGAAAACATCTTTAGCAATGACATATCAGACAATAGTCTTATTACTAAAATCTACAATACTCATCTAGCTTCCAAAAAGAAAAAAACTAATTGCACACTGAAAAGGTGGGCAATGGACCTGAACAGAAGTTTCATAGGGGCAGAAATCTGAATGATCAATAAACATATGAGAAAATGTTCCAGATCATTAGCCATAAGTGATACCATATGACCCAGCAATCCCCCTACTTGGCATATACCCAGAAGAGGCAAGAAACAAACCATGGCCAGACATCTGTGCTCCAATGTTCATCGTGGCACAGTTCACAATTGCAAGGAGTTGGAAACAACCTAAATTTCCATCAACTGATGAATGAATTAAGAAGCTATGGTACATACATACAATGGAGTACTATGCTTCGCTGAAAAGCAGTGGAAGAACTGCAGGAAATGATGCTGAGTGAAGTAATTCAAGAGCAAAAGGACAAGTACAACATGAGTCTGCTGAGGTAAGCAAAAAATGCAAAAGGGGCACAGGGAAAAAGCTACTGTATAGAAAAATTCCTGGGGTAAGGTCCAGGTAGTATGATAGGGGCCAGAGCAAATGCAGGGCTACATGTGGGAGCCAACTAAAGAGGAGGTGAGGAAGATAGCAATATGTAGCAGGGGAACTGGGTACTAACTCACCCAAGGGGAAGCACTATGTATAATTCCACAGCGGAAAAAGGCACCGACTTAAACCAGGTACTCCAGGATGTGAATGCAGTGTGGGGGCAAGGAGGAGGGAGCTGGCGGAGGGGTCTAAAGGTCTGGTCCCAAGGCCAACTATGTGGACAGCTGCCCCTTCCCCCAGAAGAATTTACTTTAGAGGACAGTCCTGAAGCTGTAGCTCAGGGAGAGGGACATGTCTGACCAGAGCAGATGGGAGCAAGTGAAGGGGGAGGAAGAGAGTGTGAAGCGCATCCTGGTCTACCAAGCCTTGAGGATGGTATCCCCCCTCAGAACAATCAATCCACAGAGAGGACCGTATGGCCAGCCCCACTATGAGACATGATGTCCCTGGAGGATCCAAGGTCCTACCGGGGACAACACTGGAGACACAGGGTCTGGATTGCACCCAGTCTGACCCCACCACACCAAGACAAAACACTAAGGGTGTGCAGCAGAGCAGCAGGGAGAGCTGAGCATGGAGGTCCCAAGGGAGTGCCAAGGATATATTTGGGGATCAGGGTGTGGCACCCCATTGGACTCAACCAGGGGATACTCCTGGAAGTCAACAAACAGACCTTGAACTATTTACAGGTTTTTCTCTTGTCATTATTATTTTTATTTTTTTACTTATTTATATATTTTTCTGGGCATTGGTTTTTGTTGTTGTTGTCATCATTTTGTTTTCTTTTGTCACTTCATCTTGCTATGTCTTGTTTTTTTGTGCATATTATTATCTCTGCAAGGCTATCTAGATAAGATAGCTAAATGAACCGTCTGGAGGAGAAAACAACGGACCAATGGTTTCAGGGGAACATGGGAGAAATGTGGAGGAAAGGAGGTGGTGTTGACCAACCCAGAGATAAAGGAACAACAAATTATCCAAAATCAGTGGCAAGGAGGATGTGAGAGGCTGGTAGGGATTGATCAAGGTTAATGTAATCAAGAAAAATTACTGAAACCCAAATGAAGGCTGAGCATGATAGTGGGACACGAAGAAAGTAAAAGGAAATAGAGAAAAGAACTAGGAGGCTAAAGGCATTTATAAAGGTCTAACCACAGGCATGTACATAGGTAAATAGATTTAATATGAGGATGGGGAAATAGAGCTACATGCATATATTTGTAGGCTTACTATTAAGGCAGGAGATAGACATTGGGTCTTCACTGAAGTACTTGGTCAATGCAAGAACACTTTGTTATATTAAATTGGCATTCTATGATGCTCACCTTCCTGACACAATCACTGAAGACAAATGTGTGCATAAGCAAATGTGGTAAAGAAAGCTGATGGTGCCTGGCTATCAAAAGATATAGAATCTGTAGTGTTAAAGGCTTGAAGGTAAACAAGCAACCAACTACCTCAGAAACAACAAAGCCCACATGGAAGAGGCACACCAGCCTGTGTGACCACGAGGTGTCAAAGGGACCAAGTATCAGGCACCAAAGAACTAAAAATTATGTCGTCGTAAATGAGGGAAAGTACAGACTGAGGACTCAAAATCTATTCCCTCACAGAAGGGTTACAGGGAGGAGATAAGCCAGTGAGGGTGCAGTGTAGCAATGATGAAACATACAATTTTCCTTTCGTTCTTCAATGCGCTTCCCTCCCTTCCCCCCATCACGATCCCAATTCTTTCTTACTAACCTGTATAGATCACAGGATGTACACTGGTACAGATAGGAACCAGAAACGTAGGGGGATCCAGGATAGATGACCCCTTCAGGACCAGTGGTGAGAGTGGCGACTCTGGGAACATGGTGGTAAGGTGGGGTGGAAAAGGAGAACCGACTATAAGGATCTACATATAACCTCCTCCCTGAGGTACGGACAACAGGGACGTGGGTGAAGAGAGACATCGACAGTGCAAGACAAGACAAAATAATAATAATTTATAAATTATCAAGGGTTTATGAGGAAGGGGGAGCGGAGAGGGAGGGAAAAAATGAACTGATGTCAAGAGCTTGAGTAGAAAGCAAACATTTTGAGCATGATGAGGGCAATGTACAGATGTGCTTTACATACAATGTATGGATTGTGATAAGAGTTGTATGAGCCCCCAATAAAATGATTTTAAAAAAGAAAAGAAAACACTGTGCTGGGTAAAATTAAACCCAAAGGATAAATGCTGCCATAAAATATGCAAATAGAGAGTGAAAGGTTTGCCAGTGGTTACCAGGGCTGGGTGGTGCAGTGGTGAAGCACTGAGTGGCTAACCAAAATATTAGCAGTTCAAACTTAACCACTGTTCCATGATAGAAAGAGGCGAGAGTCTGCTTCCATGAAGATTACAGACTTGCCCTTCTCTCTTGGGTTCCATGGCCTCTATCTTACTTGGGTAATGTCACAGAGCTCATTGGGTGCTGCTCGTAAGTGCTCAGAAGGCACTTGACTTAGCCATAAGCCTCAGCAATAGCTGGGTGAGTCACCTAGCCTAACTCCCCCTAATTAAGTACTTAGAGTCACCCCACTCTGAAAGCAAGCCTCCGGCACAAAACTCCCCGATTTACTGCCAGCAGCCTAAGTAGATCACCACCCTGTCTTGTGCACTGATTCTTCGTTCTACTATCATCACTCCGCTAGTGTCAAAGCTCTCGGTCTCAGCATGCAGAGATATTGGAGGCCAGAGCCCATGCTGTGTCATTCACTGCCTTTCTGGATGAGAGGGAGACCTCCCATTCTGCTTCTGGTAAGATTCGTTTTATACAACATCGACCAAAGCCATGTTAGAATCCCAGGTATTTACAACATCACTTAACCCTGTTAAAAATCATTCACAACTGAATCATATACTTTTGTGGCATCGCCCCCTGATTTTCTCTGATCTGGACCCATCAGGAAAGAGGGAACCAATCAGCTAATCTCCATGGTTACCCTCATTAATCTGGTGGGCGTTAGAAAGATGATGACTGGAAGAGCAGTAGCAAATAAATCACTGGCCCACAATTGAAGAAGAAGGAGAAAAGATGACAGGCTTGGAAACAACGAGACAGGTCGACTCTATCTTCTTAGGTTCGCTGGGAGTTGGGATTTCCTCAATGGCCATGGATTGGGTTTGGTTCGGTTCTTGTTAGCATGGGGGAGGGCCTGGGAGAGTGGGGACTGATTGCTTGATGACTACAGAGTGTGTTTGGAATGACTAAAATCAATTAGGAAAAAACAATGCGGATGTGATTACACAACACGGTGAACTAATTAGTGAGTGGCACAACTGTTGGGCTGCTAACTGCAAGGTCAGTAATTTGAATCCACCAGCTGCTCTGTAGAGGGAAGATGAGCCTCTGAGCTCCCAGGAAGATTTATAACCTTGGAAATTCCGCAGGAACCAATTCCACGGGGTCCACAGGGACACAGTGGGTTGGGATACTCAAGGGCAAGGGGTTTAAAATGGCTAACGTTGATAGCGCCACCCAACCCCGTTTACAGAGTCTGGCTTTGCAAGTTCAATGGGTACTCATCCTTCCTGCACAGCATTTCCCATTCCACCTGCTGCCCTGCCACACTGGAAACCTGGAGAGGAATGAAACAATCTGTCCCGTTCTAGATAGCAAGCTCGTCACATCCAAACTCAGCCCTCATTATCTTAACTACCATAAAGCCCTCTTCAACATGAGAGCATCCCCACTACCTTTTCCCTATCTGAGGGAATGTCCCACTGGGTTCCCTCAGACTCTGGGGACCCTGAAAGGAAAGGGATTTTAGATTCTCCATTGTCATCGCTAATCCTTCTCCTCAAACAAAGCTGGGTTTTTTTGTCCCACGAACAGCTACTTACTTACTTGGAACTTGCAGTCATTGGAGCCCAGGGTCCTCCGGCAGAATTACAATGGTGGTAATTATTAGCCTGCACTTCAGTGTAATTTACGGCTCCTCACTGTGTCTGCGGGCAGGCAGGCCCAGAATGCAAATGATATGATTGCTTTCATTAAATCATCTTTTTATGACTGTATAATTTCAGTAATTAAAACCTTTACTAATATATTCTATGAAGCAGGCAGAATGTTACACTAATGTATGGCCCTTATTAATTTTTGAAAAACAGGGGTGAAATTTGAATAACCTGCATCCACACACTTATGGGCTCTAGAAAAGAGAAAAAAAACAAAAAACAAGACGTGGAATATAATTTTGATTAATACAAACTAATTAGCATTCATTGTTTTTTTTTAATTCCCTCATCCCCCCTGAAAGCTCTGCATAGAAGGCATTGGCACTGCCGACAGTACATTTCAAATGCTATCTTACTTCAGGGATACCTTTGGGTTTGATATTTAAAAAGAAAGAAGAAGCCTACAGGTCTTTAATTATCACAATGAAAAGAGTGAGGAATCTGAAGACCATCTGTGTCTCCCCTGGTACTAAAGGCCCCAGTGAATTTTTCAGAGCAGCTTGGCAGGTGCACCTGACTTAGAGAGTTCTGGAAGTCCTCATCTACCTCCGGTTAAGCCTCCCCATCCCCAAAGGCTTGGCTCTGTAACGCGGGACATGCTTGTGGACATGCAGGCCCACTCTCAAGCAGAGTTCCTACCTACGGTTATCACTGCAGAATCCGTAGAAACTAAAATTTGGAATACAAATGGTTTCAATTAGATCTCGAGGCAAGTCCTTTGCCCTGTGAACATTTTATGCACAGCCAGAGAGGCCCATGCTCACGCTTTATAGGAAGAGCTTCAAAGAGCACATTGGGATGTAGCGTGGCTGAATTCGATTTAAGTCTCGGGTCAAAAAATTGCTTCTCTATCTATAATGCATGTACTCATGTCCCTTCTGAAATAGACATCTGAAAAAGAACATCTTCCCATAAGAAGCTCAAGTCCTATGGCAAGGAAATCCAAGGGGATAGAATTTTATTCCTTTCAAGCACTGAAAATAAGCTTAGATAGCATTGATACATATGCATGTAATTGTGGTTTTGTTAGAGGGTGGGTGCTGTCAGTCAAGGCTCAGGGCCTCTAGTGGCATCTTCTTTTTAAAAAAAATCGTTTTATTGGGGGCTCTTAAAGCTCTTACCACAATCCATACATCAACTGTATCAAGATTTTTGTACATATGTTGCCATCATTAGTTTCTAAACATTTATCTTCTATTTGAGCCCTTGGTATCAGCTTCTCTTTTTACCCTCTCTTCCCCTCCCATCCTCGTGACCCCTTGATAAATTATGCTATTATTATTTTCATATCTTATTCCAACTGCCGTCTCTCTTCCCCCACAGTTTCTTCCCCCTCTTCTGCACACTTTCCCCGTGTTCTCCTGGAATCGATACTACCATTTCTGTTCCAGAGGAGATCATCTGACCTGGATTCCATGTGCTGTGAGCTCTGATCTGTACCTATGCATGTGGTCCGGCCTAGCCCACAATGAAAAGTAAGATGGGGTCATGATAGTGGGGGAGGGGATAAGGAAGCCTCAAGGATCCAGATGTGTGTTTCATCAGTAAGGTTCGGCACCCTGGTTGACTCATCCTTTCCTTGTGACCCTTCTGTGAGGGGATGTTCACAGAGTGGTTTGGGGTCTCTGTTCCAAGCCCCCTTGTTTTCAACAATATGTTTTCTTTGTTTGGGGTATTCTGATACCTTTTACCTGACCCCGTCGACACCTCAGGATTGCACATGCTGGTGTGTTTATTGCATGTGGGCTTTGTTGCTTTTCTGCTCAACGGTAACTTGTGTAACTTCAAGCCTTTAAGACCCCAGATGCTATATCTTTTGATAGTCAGGCACCATCAGCTTTCTTTACCACATTTACTTGTCCACCTATTTTGTCTTTAACTATCATACCAGGAGGGTGAGCATCACAGAATGTCAGGTTGTTAGAAAAAAAAGTATTCTTGTGTTGAGTGAGGGTTTGAGCAGAGACCCAAAGTCTGTCCACTTCCTCAATGGGACTGAATGTTCTGGCAGCACTTAGAGAGAGGAGGGGTTGGGTGAAGGAAGTGGTGAGCAAACAGCACTATAGACAGGGGAACAGCTGGAGAATTAAAATCAACGACAAGGAGGATGTAAAGATCCTCGGGGTGTTGGAGCAACAGCAATCTAGCAGAGAGGAACTACTAAGAGGCAGAAGAAGGGCAAGTGTGGTGGTGGGAAAGGAAGAAGGTAAAAGGAAACAGAGGAAACATCTAGGAAGCAAAGCTATGGATAGAGTTATAAACCTAGTTGTGCACATATGTAAATATATTAATTCATAAAAATAGAGGTATTGGCATAGGTACATATATTTATATGGCACTACATTGAGAAAGTGTTTTTTCAACAATAATAGAAACTGTAACTTTTACTAAATGCCCAGAGTCCCTGGATGGTTGTTACAGATTTAATTGTTTCCCCCTAAAAACATGTATTATAAATCCTAACCTATATACTTGTGGATGTAATCCCAATTGGGAATTGGCTTTTCTTTGTTATGTAAATGAGGTCACATCAGCATAGAGTTTGTCTTATAAAAAGAGTAGTTTATGGTAACAGTACTTAAATTGTGAATACCTAGTTTGCAGAAGGCCATCAATGATAGTAGAAGCCCAAAGTACATTTGCAGGGTCCCCACATGGATTAAGCCCTCAGTGAATTCCCTCAGAACATAGTCCAGAGATATTAATAGTCTTGCTATCGGATGAGAGTATTGTAAAATCAGTTCTAGCAAAAGTAGTTAATTTAAAATGTAATACCTTGTCACTTGATCTCCCTTTTGACCCAATGTAAAGTGTGTCCTTGTTTAATATTTTCTGCTTTCTCTTTGAGGTTTCTTTGTATGTTTTGTTTTGTCTTGTCATTGTTGTTGAGGTTGTCGTTTGCTTACTCATTTCTGTTTGTTTTTTGTATAGCTTCCTGTATATGAATTACAAGATAAGTAAATCTACAGAGACAGTAACTTGATTAACACTTACCTAGGGGGTTGGCAGGAGATGAGAGGGAAATAGGGAGTTAATGATGGGCACAGAAAGAAAATGCTCTGAAATTGCTGCTGGTGAAGATTGCACATCCCCTTTTTTGTTTGTTTGTTTTTTGTTTTGTTTTTGGGGGCACCACTGCCCTCTGGTGGTCGTGGGAGCTACCCAGCGCTGCTCCCGAGAGCTGCCACTGGATTTGAACCGCCACGCCCACAGGCCGCAGTCCCACACTCAACCATTTACACCTCCGGGGCTCAGCCCACACATCTCTTCTTAATGGGATCAAACCATTAGATTGTATGATATGTGAAGTATATGCCAATAAAACTATTGTTAAAATATAGGTAAAATATTTTTAAAGAGTAGCTTAGGCACGTGAGCCAGCCAGTATACGTGGATGCCACCTGGAGATAATCAAAGAACTGAAGCAGGGAAGCTAAAAGAGACAGAATTTCCTTCCAGTGCAGAGAGCTTTCATTGGGACAGGCACCCTGAATATGGACTTCTAGCCTCCTACCCTGTGAGGAACTTGCTGTTCATTAAAGCTGTCCTGCGGTGGTTGACCAGGGCTCTAAATAATAGCCTTGCTATCATGCAGAGTGCCTTGGAAAATAGACTAATGTAGATATAGTTAGGTTAAAATTTAACACCTTGTAAGTTATTCTCCCTTTCTACCCATTTTAAATTTGTTCCATTTTTATTATTTCTTGTTTTCCTTTCAACTGAGATTTTTCTTTGTTTTATTTTGTTATTGTTGTTGGGGGCTGTTTTGTTTTTTGCATGTCTTTATTTATTTGAAATCCAGCATGGACATATCTATAGAAGCAGTCATTGGGGTAATAGTTTCTTGGGGTTATGGTATGGAAGGTTGGGGGTAAATGGAGAGCTAATAATATTGTGTACAAGAAAGAAGAGACTGTCCTAAAGTGGACTGCGGTGATGATTGCAAAATTTAAGATATTTAAACTATTGAATTATACAGTGTATGAGTCATATGTCAATAAAATGATTAAAATTTTAATAAAATGTCACCGGGTTGTGCTCTTTCTACTCTCACTGCACCAAGGAACTAAGATAGTGGAGCAAATGATTAACACACTTAACTTCCAACTAAAAGGTTAGACATTCGGATTGATTAAGGTGCACCTTAAAAGAAAGGTCTAGAGATTGTGTCCCTCAAAATACTGTCATTATAAACTCGATAGAGTGTAAACATGGGGTCATCATGCGTCAAAATCAATTTGATGACAATTAGACCTGGAAATATGTGCCAGACTCCATGCTGACCTTGGGATCCAAAGTCATCAGTGACTCCCCACTGGCTAAAAATGAAATACATTCTACTGAATCTTCCATGATCTGGCTTCAAACCTAGCTCTCCCAACATCACTTCTCGATTCTTCTAATACCCCTGCTGCTCCTACTACATATGTCCTACTTACTCAACTCTTCATTGGCTAGTATGGGATCTTCCAATGGGAAAGTCCTGTTCCCTGGTTTCTGCATGTCCAGATCTTGCCTATCTTAAGACCAAGTGAAAATACCATCTCTTTGGTAGAGTCTTCCCCTAGAGGAGGGTAAGTCAAAAAGTATTGCTGCTAGGGTTTAGGTTCATATATGCATTGGTTAGTTGTAAACAAAATGTATTCAAATATATCTCTGGGATTGGTGGATGTTGCAGACAAGTTCTCTCAGTAATACACTTGTCTTAGTTCTATTTGTGTATCTTAAAAGAATGGAGAGCCAATCAAAATAATGACTTCTGAGGGGATCTACTGGTCCAATTAAATCCAAGGAAGAGAGTTCAGCTCAAAAGGTTATGGCAACTGATTTGGATTCTAATAGGGCAATTTTGGTAGATTTTTCTCAAAGAATACAGGGTGATTAAGGGGACGCTTATTAGAAAGATGTTTAAAGAAAATTGACATCTCTGTGGGTGAGAGAAAAGCCAGGAAAGTTGCTTGGGGCAACATGCTCCATCAAGAGAAAGTCTTTTCACCATGACTGAATATTTTCCATCATGATAAAGCCTGTATCATTTGGGTCTCTTGAGGATGCCATTGTTGTTGATGAGATGGGGGGTAAATGGTAGAGCACAGAATTCTTTGGGGAATCCTTCCGACTTGTATAAATCTCAATAGAGACTTTACTATTTAGATGAAGGATACATAGAAGAAAAATAGCTTCGTATTTTGATGTTTGTTTTTTTTTGTTGTTGTTGTTTGTTTCTCCCAGTCTCCAAAGGTTTTATTTTATTGGTCGATGTGCTTTGGAAGGAGACGAGATGTCAAGCTTACTGCGTCAAACCTTGAAAGGAAGAGCTGTACCCAGGACAGGTACAGTGCCAGAGGGCCTACAGGGATAGGTCTGCTTTGTCCACCTCTGACTCAGAGACCCTGTCATACCCGTGAGATTTGTAGTCCACACATTCCTCCAGCTTGCATCTGAGGCTGATTTATTTTTAAGTGCTTTGACCCAATCAGTGCCGTGAATGATGTTCCTGCCAACTTGAATACACAAGTCCCCTCGGATGGTGCCTGGCTTAGAATCCGCTGGGTTGGTCTCTCCCAGAATCACCCAGCCCATCTTCACCACACTCAGACCCTCCCAGAGCATGGCCACAATGGGTCCTGAGTTCATGAACTGCAGCAGCTCTGGGAAGAACAGGTGGTCTTTCAGGTCAATGTAGTGCTGCTTCAGGTGTTCCTTGGAGGCTTTAACGAGCTTCATGGCCACCAGGTGGAATCCCTCCTGCTCAAAGCATTGATGTCAACCACCAGGTCACACTGTACCCCACCTGGTGATGCAGGTGCGCTCCTTGTTGGCCAAAGTGTGAGTCAGTTTGTGGGGGAGAGAGTGGCCAGTTCACACATTTTGATGTTTTTGTTGTTTAATAAAGGCCTCTATGTATTCTTTTTTAAGAATAAATCATTTTATTGGGGGATCTTACAACTCTTATCATAATCCATACATTCATCCATTGTATGTCAAGCACATATGTACATTTGTTGCCCTCATCATTTTCAAAACATTTGCTTTCTCTTTAAGCTGTTAGTATCAGCTCCTCATTTTTTCTATATGAATCATTTTTGCCATTTCCTCATATATGGATTCATATATGTATCTCACAGGTATTTGTTATAGGAGGAAGTAAATTTTCTTAAGATAAGAATTTGATTAAATGATCTCTTATAAAATGATTCTCCATTTGACCCTGGTGAATACCAGCACTTGTCCTGCCCAGCCTTTCACAGTAAGTCTCTCCCTGAGGGGAGGCTGCTGTCAACAGTCACAGGGTGGTGCAAACATAATGCGGGTGACTACAAAGTAGAATGGTGCATGCTGGGAGAGATATGGGCTTCCGTGAGATCCAGGAAAGTGTCCTTGCAGAACTGTCTGATCCCAAGCTAAATCATTGACCTACCCCGCTGGAATCGAGAATATCAATTGAAGGAGAGGATGAAGAGCGTCAGGAAAGAATTAGCCGAATATCAAATGATTAACAGAGTCCCTTGAACACTGAGGAAGTCATTAAACACTTTTGATCAGCCCATGGAAGTCAGAGAGAAGTGAAGAAGGATGTCTTTTGCTATCAAACGGTTTTGTCTGAGGGTCATGAAAAGAGAAACAGCTCTTAACTCAACTCTCGATTCCATTTGCATTCATCTTAAAAGTTAGTTAAATAGGATAAGTTGCTCAAAAGTGGTAAAGCAGGGATAAAAGAATCATACTCAGAACCTTTGGTTTGATTTTCCCAGCAACGTCTCAATCAAATCACTATCATGCACTTGACTAGTAAATGCTCCCATTTGATGGGCTTATCTTAAAATCAATTATCTTTGGGTAGTAAGGAAGTCTTGGGCCTGTAAATAGGAGCCCCGGTGGCTTTAGTGGTGATGTGTTGGGTGGCCAATCGCAAGGCCGACAGTTCTGAAGCACCAGCTCCTCAGTAGGAGAAAGATGGAGCTTTCTGTTCTCTTCAAGAGGAACATGACAGAGCAGCAAGGGAAGCAAAGCATCAAAGTCCCTGAGGAATTCTGAAAATAGACTTTGGACTTAGGACAGGGCTTGGCACTGCATCAAACTCGATCAGAAAACATTCACCAGGGTCAGCAGACATATGGAACTATTCATAGGCTATTTTTTGTTTTGTTTCTTTTTTTCATGTCTATCTATATAAGGTAGGCAGCATAAAGAATCCTGGGGAGAAATCAATGGCTCCTACAGTTCTGGGGAGATAAGGGAGAGGAGGAGGTGGAAGCAAGGGAAGGGGAGTCAACAGACCCAGGGATAAGGGAGCAACAAGAGATCTAAAATTGATGGCAAGAAGGACATAGAATGCCTGGTGGGGTTCAATCAAGTGCAATGTAGCCGAGAGGAAGTACTGAGAGCCAAATGAAAGTCAAACTTAATAGTGGGGCAGGAAGAAAGTAAAAGGAAAGAACTAGGAGATGAAAGACATTAAAAAAAAGACATTTAGAGAGGTATAAAGATAGGAATGTACGTTTGTAAGTAAATTAACATAGAACAATAAGGATATAGGTCCATGTACATATATTTATAAGTTAAGTGTCAAGGTAGCAGACAGACATCAAATCTCTACTAAAGTACTCCCTCAATGCAAGAAAACTTTGTGCTAATAACTTGGCATTCTGTGATGCTCACCTTCCCAACAAGATGACTGAATGCAAAATGGATGCATAAGCAAATGTGGTAAAGAAAGCAATGGTATCTATTATAAGATATAACATCTGGAGTCTTAACAATTGAAGTTAAACAATCGGTCCTCTCTCAGGGAAACAAGAAAGCCCACATGGAAGAGGCACACCAGCCTGTGATCAAGAGGGGTCAATGGAATCTGGTATCAGGCATCAAAGTCAGGCATCAGAAAAAAAGTCATGTCAATGTAAATGAGGGCAAGTGCAGAGTGTAGCCCCAAAACCCATCTGTAGACAATTGGACAACCCCTTACAGAAGGGTCACAAGAAAGAGACAAGCCCATCAGGGTACAATATAGCACCGATGAAACATATAACTTTTTTCTCATTTTTTAATCCACTGCCTCCCCACCCCCGCCAACTATCATGACCCTAATTCCACCTTATAAATCCAGCTAGACCAGAGCATATGAATGGGTACAGATAAGAGCTGGAAACACAGAGAATCCAAGACAGATAAAGCCCTCAGGACCAGTAATGAGAGTAGCTGTAAATACAAGTAGGAGAAGGGAAAAATAGGGGGAGTGTGGCGGTCATATGCTTATGCTAATTTCATGATTGAGATGTAGGAGTAGAGTCTACTGACTGTTAATCTGGAGATAGCCATTGAGTAGCCAATGAGGCTTCCGTGGGGGCATGGCTTTCTCCTGAGACTTCTGGGAAATCTCGCGATAGCTCCTTCATGGAGATGAGAAGCTATCTCCCCCAGTTTTTGGGAGTTAGTCTCAGAGACAACGAACTACAAACAAGACAAGATGGCAGCATCTGAGGAGCTGAAGGAGCCACAGAAGAAGCCACACAGCCTTACCCTGATGGAACCAGACCTCTGAAGCTGGAGGAGCTACATGGAGACCCTGCCAGCGCTGAGTTGCTTCTATCACCACTGGACTCTCTTGATGGACCCTGAGTCCTGGAAGCAAGGAGCCCTGGGGAGACCCCTGCCAGCACCAGGATTCTGCACTCACTGACCTATGGCTTCGTGAGTCGGAAGGAGACATTATAGATTGTTATTGGGCATATGAGCTAATATCGGACTTAATAACTTTGAACTGGACTGGGTTGGAATGCTTTCTCAATGTCCCATTCCTGTTGTATATAAACCATTCCCTTATATCTATATGCATGTCTATGGGTTTGTTTCTCTAATCTACCTGGACTAACACAGGGAGGAAAGGGGAACTGATAACCTCCCCTTTCAGGGGAACAGACAACAGAAAAGTGGGTGAAGGAAGACATACAGTCAATGTAAGACATGAAAGAGGGAGGGGTAAAATGAGGAGCTATAAAGTAGAAAGAGGGTGTTTTGAAAATGATGATGCCAACAAATGAATGTGCTTGACACAATGGATGGATGTATGGATTGTGATAAGAGCTGTATGAGCCCCCAGTAAAATGAGGTTAAAAAAGGGGATAATGAGATTTTGAGCTGGTATCTAAAAGTAGACCCTAATCTAAGAATAATCAGTGCTTATGATGCAGCCCTGTTCAATATTTGTCCCAAATTTAGTCATCACTGAAGGTCTATCTTACAAATTTGGCTAGACCAGAATATATACGGTGGTATAGAAAAGACACATAAAAATTCAAGACAGATAAACGCCTAAGGGCTCACAATGAGAGTAGGGATACCATGAGGGTAGGGGGAAAAGGAGGAGAAATGGGGAACCGATTGCAATTATCAACATACAAACCCCCACCCCCACGGGGACGAACAACAGAAATGTGGGTGAAGGAAGACAAATGATGGTGTAAGATATGAAGATAAAAGCAATTTATAAATTATCAAGGGTTCACAAGGGTGGGAGGGTGGAGAAGGGTGGAGTGGTGGTGGGGGGCAGGGCGAATGATCTGATACCAAGGGCTCCAGTGAAAGAAACTGTTTTGGAAACGATGATGGCAACATTTGTACAAATGCGCTTGATACGATTGGTGTATGGATTGTTATAAGAATTGTAAAAGCCCCAAGAAAATGACTTACTAAAATAAAACTTTTCAAAGAGTCACAGTCTCAGGAACTCACCTGGGCAGTTTTACCCCGTTTCAGGGTTGCTTCAGTTCAGCATTAACTCAATGGCAGCGAGCGTGGGTTCGGGTTTGGACCTCGAGGTTGATGACATCATCTCCTTCTGCACCCCTGATGCAGTCCTGTCACTGTGGGGCTTCCTGTATTTTGTTCTCCTTTATTTCCATCTGGCTATTCTGTTAGAATTCGTGATAAATTGACACAACTGCGTAAATGAGAAATTAATACATCTCTATTCAAAGGACAGAATTCATAACAGTAACTGCAGCTAGAATATGGACCTATTCTTTCAAAGAGTGAGAACCAGACATCCTCTCTCTTGCGGAGTCTTATAGAATACCCAGTGCACAAACCTTACTTATAAACACCCCTTAAGCTGCTGCTCAGGGAAGTCAGTTTTGATACAATGTGCGCTCTCTTTGGGAGCCAGTACTCAGTAAATGTTTTTACTCTCCCTTCTGCCCCATTCCCGTGAACTGGCTCACTGCAACAGGCTGGGTGAACCGCTCCCATGGCCTGAACAGTATGATCTCACCCTCCACTCTTATTAGTGGGAAAGAACTTGCCTTTAGGATCAGATTAATCAGTGACCTTGAACAAGTCGCTTTCCCATCTCTAACATGGGCCAGGCAAAAGCGATACCCCATAAAGTCATTTTAAAAAGGAAGTATGATTTGAAAGAACTTTGAATAATGCCCCTGCCCCCCAAGCACACAGAGTAATACTAAAAATGAGACGCCCCTTCTGTTGAGTGCGTTCCTGCTCCCAGGAACCAGATAGGGTGTGGGGGATGATGGGTTGCTCACTGCAAGTTTGGCAGTTTGAAACCCTTGGCCTCCCTGAGGAAGAGAGATAGACCTTTCAACTCCCATGAGGAGTTACAATGTCAGAAACTCACCGGAGTAGCTCTCCCCATCCTGTGAGGTGGCTGTGAGTGGGCGCCGACCTGAGGGTGATGTCTCTCAGAAACCCACAGGGGCCGTTCTACACACTCCTTTAGGAATTGACCCCATGGCCACAAGGTTGGTTGAGGAGACGCTTCGTCAGATCAAGTGGCTGGTGGGTTCAAACAGCTGATCTTTTGACTAGCAGGTAAGGGCTTTAACCCCTGTTCTAGAGGGCCTGCTGAGAATAATGCCTGAAACCCTCAAACCCACTGTGCCATGGGATGTTTGTACCCATAGTTGCTTCCAAATAGAACTATTTTTAATTGTATTATTTCCATCCCGTGAAATGCCTAAGGAGGAACAAGTTGTCCCCATCCTTTCATCTCTTTCAAACCGCTTTGCTTAACCCTGGGCAGCAGATGCACCACTATCTGAGAAGACTTTTGGGGACAGAAGAAACCGGACACAGTGGGCTTGACTCAGCTCCTTCCTTTGGGAACTGACTGTTCACTGCTTATGTTGGTCTTCTTTGGAGGCCTGGAGCGTGTCCAGTACCTTCTGTAATAGGACACATCTGGCCAACCCATTTGTTCTTACTCTGAGCTCCTCCAAGTGTTGATCAGTAGTGATTATGATGCGTTAGCCTCCATCTGCCTTATTGTTGCTCTTGTTTTCCAATTCAGTCACAATTTAAGTGCAGAGAAAGAATTGCCATTTACTGAGAAAAGGAATGTCTCCTCTAACATTCCCGATTGGTACTCAGTTAATGTTTGGTGAATAAACAAGAGAGTAAACAAATGCCAGACACTAATTTTGCTTCTTAAGAGATTGTTTTTTGGATAAGGACTACAAAATAGCCAGACAGTCCCTGATTGTGGTTAGGTCCACGGAATGCTATTAAAGAATGATTAGAGCATCTATCAGACATGGTCCTGTGTGCAACACACAGAGTCATCTACAGGGGGAAGAAATAATGATCCTGAGAATCTGATACTTGATCTCTCAGCCTCGTCTCCAATTGCCATTTGCACTCTGAAGCCGGGAGGTCCAAACGCCCCATCTCTTACACTGAGGATGCTGACTCTGAGCAGATAGTATATATACCTCCTACCGACCTTCACAGGTCAGCAATATGCTTTGTGCATTAAGAGACCCGTGAGATAATCCCCTCATGCTTGTGGCTGGATAGCTATTGACGTTTTGTGTTTCTGAACTTTCTCTCTGCTGGAACTTTACTTTCCCTTCAACGACATGGACGTCTTGCTCTGATGTTGCTGCTCTTACTGCTCACACCATCAGCCGCTAGCCAGCTGCTTCTCACAGCTGCTTCTCCCACCAAGCTGGGCTCTGACAGACACCCTGGATTCAAGGTCAGATGAACCTCCATGCCTCCTCCTTGGGGCTGCTGTGGGCATCTGCTCTTTCTCCCTATTTCCTGTTCTCAGAGTCCTCCCGATGTTCTGGCTCCTTCCAGATTGACTCCTGATACTTGCCCTGTGTCAACTGCTTCAGTCACCATCTGAAATACTGTGACTGGTCTGCCTGCCCGGCTGCTGACCTGGAGACCTGACTCCAACACTGGTACCCAGGGTTAGTCTGTCATCTCTAGCTCCGGATTTTTCATGCTGCGCAATTGTGGAACCTGCTGAGGTTATGTCCCCATGGGCATCCCCTCACTGCCTAATGATAAGCCCATGGTCATCATTAGCATCCTGTATGGGGCGTTGGTTCCTTGGATAATCTCTTATTTGAGAATTACATTTCTGCAGATGCAATTAATTTGGTTCATACTAGAGTAGAGGGGCCCCTCAGTGACTAGAGTTTTTCTACAAAGGCGAGAAACAGAGATGCAGAGTACAATATTCTAGGAAGAGGAAGGCAGAGATGGGAGTGGTCATCCACAAGGCAAGATGTGCCAAGGCTATCCAAGGGCCACAAGAAGCTAGCGGGAACACATAGATTACCCTAATCCTCCAGTGACCACAGCCGGGGGATGTAAATAGTCATGCTATTAGATGAGAGCATTGGAAGGTCCACTATAGCAGATATAACTAAGGTAAAATGTAACATCTTATGTAATTCTCCTTTGACCCATTTAAAAGTTAAATAAAAAAAAGTGAAGGGGAAATACATGTGGATCACTCCTCCAATGAATGCCCTCTGACCTTAGACCAGGGTGGTAAATAACCTTGCTATCAGGCATAGTGCATTGGAAAGGGGGTATGGCAGGTGTTGTTAGGTGAAAAATTTAGGTGAAAATGCAACACCTTAATACTGGATCTCTCTTTTAGCTCATTTTAAAGTGTTCTGTTTTTTCTCCATTTTATTTTGCTATTGGTGTTAGTTTTTTCTGTTTGTACGTTTTCCTGTATATGAAATTTTGGATGACCAAACCTACGGAGACAGTAACTTGTTTAAAGCTATCTTGCAGGTATGGCAGGGGTGGCTGGGTAAATGGGAAGCTAATTTTACCTCATTAATTATGTTAGATTTGCTATGTTCATTTGTATAGTCAATGATTATTGTGAAAGCCAAGATAGGTAAGCCTTCATGAATAGTAACAGGGCCAATGGTTCCCTGAAGGCATGGGAAAAGAAGGGGCAGTGGAGAATAGGGAGCGGCTAGCACTGATGACTGTTACACAGTTATACTCTGTGTATACTATGATGACGTGTGTGTTGCTGTGATCATGGAAGCCATGCCAACAATATCTCAGATACCTGGAGGATCACTCAGAGTGGACAGGTTTCACTGAAACAGAATGGGGAGAAAGAATAGAAAAGCCAATTCTGAAAAATTAACCACTGAAAATCTTACAAAAGCCTCAGAACATTGTCTGACATAGAGCCAGAAAATGAGCCCTCAGACTGGAAGTGGAAGGCACGAAAACACAACAGGGGAAGAGCTGCCTCTTCAAAGTACAGTTGACCATAATGATGTGGATGGAACAAAGCTTGCAAGATCTTTATTTACTGATGTGACATGATTCAAAATAGAAATAAATGGCTACAAATATTCATTTATAATTGGAGTGTGCACTGTAAGAAGTATGTATCTAGGAAATTTGCATGTGGTCCAAAATGAGACAGAACACATACAGATTGATCTCCTAGGTGTTAGTGAGCTGAAATGGACTGTACTCATCATTTTGGATTGGAAAATCACATGATCTACAATTCCAGGAATGACAGAGTGAGGAAAAATGTGTTGCATTCATCTTCAAAAAGAACATTCCAGAGTATATCCTGAAGATGACTTCCAGCAAGATGAAACATTAAACAGACACACGACACAGACTGTCTACAATAAAAACATGAGAGACAAAATGAAGCATATCTAAATGACAATCTGAGACCCTGAGGAGAATTATGGGCAAGTTGTCCATAACCAGCTTCCCTGCAGGACAAAAGAGTTCCTTTTCTCAAACAAGCACTCGCACTTGGACCGCCATCTAAGCTGACATGAACTACTTCCAGCTCAGATACCTTGACTCCAGGCACATCTAGACCTGCAGGAACTCCCTCTCGGATTAGGCATCCAATCACCTCCAAACACTGTCCACTCCTTTATCGGCTGTTGTTGCAGTTGCTGTTGTTAAGCGAGACAGAATTGGCTTTGACTCATAAGCGACCCCATGGAAAGCAGAGTGAGATACTCTGTGGTCCTGTGCCGTCCTCACAACTGCTCCCATAGCTGGGTCCATGGTTGCAACCACGGTGTCAACCCGTTTTGTCAAAGACCTTTCTCTTTTTCGCTGCCCCTCTACGTTACCAGCTATGATGTCCTTCTCCAGGGACTGGACTCTCCTGACAACACGTCCAAAGTACGTGAGATGGAATCTAGCCATCCTTGTCTCTCAGGGACTTTCTGGCTGTATTTTTTTTTTCAATATAAATGTATTTGTTCTTTTGGTAGTCCATGGTACTTTCACTGTTCTTCACCAGCACGCTCATGCAGCCATTCTTCTTTGATCTTCCTTCTTGGATGTCCAACTTTCACATTTAGATAAGGCAATTGAAAATATCAAGACTTGGATCAGGTGCATCTTAGACCTCAATGTAACATTCTTGATTTTCTTCTTCTTTATTTATTTATTTAGTTTTTTTTTTTTGGTTGTTTTTTTTTGGGGGGGGGGGGGCATCACTGCCTCTGGTGGTCGTGGGCGCTACCCAGTGCTACTCCTGAGAGCTGCCACTGGATTTGAACTGCCAAGCCCTCGGGCTGCAGTCCCACACTCAACCACTTACGCCACCGGGGCTCAGTCCAACATTCTTGATTCCCAACATTTAAAGAGGTCTTATGCAACAGATTTACCCAGTACAATGTGTCATTTGATCTCCTGACGGCTGATTCCGTGAGCATTGATTGCAGATCCAAGAAAGACAAAATCCTTGACAGCTTCTTCCTTTTTTCCATTTATCATGTTACTTATTTTGTCTAACTGTGAACATTTTGGTCTTCCTGACAACTTAAATTGTAATCCACAGAGAAGGCTATAATCCTTCAGTTTATCAACAAGTCCTCATTTTCAACAAGCAAGGTTGTGTTATCTGCATATCAAAGGTTGTCAATTAGCCTTGCTCCAATCATTGATTAGTGGAGATTGGCAAAACATACCTGGTGCCCTGCCTCCCACCCTTACAGCCCCTCAACCCTGTTTTCTCCTTTATTTCTAATAATTTCTATCTTCTACTATTTCTCTTCTTTTCTCCTTCTGTCTCTTTTCTTTACTCTTGTATTTTTTACTTTTATTCCTTTCCTAGTTTTATTTTTTCTCCCCCCCCCTTTTAAAATTATTTATCCTTGCTATTAATTACCTGTTTCTCCCCTACTCACTTGTTTTATTCCCTGTTGGTTATTTTTGTTCTCTTCTTGTGGTATTTTGTTTTTCTTACCAAACTGATTAAAGGCAAAATTGTCCCAAAAATGATTAAAGACAAAAAATGCCCACAAATGGCTCAGCCACCAGTTGTACCTCTTGCAGTCCCACAGACTGGTTGTGAGTCAATTTCATTTCCCCATTAAGAAACAAAACCGAGTGACTTAAACCAGCAACTAAACAAAGAACCAGAAGCCCTCTCTGAGGAATAAATGGCATGGGAACTACATAATACAGAATGCAAAGGAATAATATTATTTTAAAGAATAGTACTATCAATGGATTGAGAGAAAGACTTCAAAAGCTGATGAAAAACAAAGGAAAAGTGAGGGAAATTTTTAGAAGAATTCAGAAAAATCCAAGAAGAAAATGATAAAAATTTTAAAGTCTACACAAACAGCAATCTCATATGAAGATCTAACATATTGAGAAGTTTGATGACTTGAATGTAAAATTGAAAATCTACTCTATAATAAACATTCATCTAATTCACAATTTTTAAAATGAAGAGTTAAAGGAAACAGAAATAAGTACTTATATATACACAACCCTATAATGACTTTAATTTACTGGTAGATGAGAAGAAACAAAGCCCACATGGAATAAGCACATCAACCTGTGTGACCATGAGGAGTCAAAGGCATCGGGTATCAGGCATCACAGACCCAGAACAAAAAAAAATCACATCAATATGTATGAGGGAGAGTACAGAGTTAAGACTCAAAGCCCATTGGCAGACAAATGGCATCCCCTCACAGAAGGAGCACAAGGATGAGACAAGTCAGTAAGAATGCAGTAGAGCACCCATGAAACATATAATTTCCCTCTAGTTCTTTCATGCCTCTTACCCCCTCTTCTTCCCCCCTGCCCTCCCCCCCCCTCCCACCACTATCATGCTCCCAATTCTACCTTACAAATCTGGCTAGACCAGAGCATGTACACTGGTAAGATAGAAGAGCTGGAAACACAGGGAATCCAGATCAGATTAAACCCCTTAGGACCAATAATGTGAGTAGTGATAGCTGGAGAAAAGGGGAAGGTTGGAGAGAATGGGGGAGTCGATATAATGATTTACATATACACCCCCCCTCCCTGGGGAACGGAAAACAGAAAAATGGGTGATGGGAGATATCAGTCAGTGTAAGACATGAAAAAACAATAATTTATAAATTATCAAGGCTTTGTGAGGGAGGGTGGGGGAGGGAGGAGGGAAATTGAGGAGCTGATAACAAGGCTCAGGTAGAAAGAAAAATGTTTTGAGAATGATGATGGCAACAAATGTACAGATGTGTTTGACACAATGGCTGCGTGTATGTATTGTGGTAAGAGTTGTATGAGCCCCCAATACAATGATTTAAAAATAAATAATTAAATCCGGGTGTTGGTGAAGAATATTGTATAAATAAATTTGTCCAGCCTAAACGCTCCTTAAAACTGAGGGAGGTGAGGCTTTACCACACGAACTTTGGACATATTATCAGGAGGGACTAGTCCCTGGAAAAAGACATCTGGCTTGACATTCAGAATCAGTGAAAAGGAGGCAGACACTCAATGAGGTGGAGTGACCCTGACTGGAGCAATGGCTTAAGGCATAACAACAATCGTAGAGATGGCACAGAACCAAGCAGTGTTTATTCTGCTGTTCATAAGTTCGCTATGCAGCACAACAGACTTGATACCAACAAGGGGGGGGGGCCCAAAAAACGAACTCATGGCCATTGAGTCACTGCTGACTCACAGAAAACCCCTGTACTATTTACAGGAGTAGAAAGCCCATTCTCTCTCCTGCTGGTGGTTCTGAACTGCTGACTACTGAGATTACAGCTCAGCACATAACCGGTCCACCACCAGGGCTCCCCTGAGGGGCGGAACAGTGAAAAGTTCTTCTAAAGAAACTAAAGCAAAGGCAACAGGATGTGGCTTTTGTTTTTAAGACTGACAAATATAGAAATCAGAAGTTGTCGCTTCCATGCTCACAACAACAGATAATCTGCACAAACTGAAAACCAACAACTTCTCGCGAATGCATTAGAACAGCAGTGGTTCTCAACCTGTGGGCCGTGACCCCTTTGGAGGTCAAAAGATCCTTTCAGAGGGGTCGCCTAAGACCATCAGAAAACACCTATTTCTGATGGTTTCAGAAACCTGGACACCGCTCCTCTATCCAGCTCCAGGTGGGTCTGCCCAATGCAGATAGACCCATGGAAGAGTACCTGGCATGAAGACTGTTACCCATGCTACTCCAAGCTTCAAGACAAAATTTCATTTATTTGTCATTAGAGATAAATATTCCGCAATGTATAATTACATATTGTTTTTTGATTAACTGCGATGTTTTAATTATGTTCAATTTTTAACAATGAAAATAACCCTGCTTATGAGATATTTACATTACGATTCATAATAGTAGCAAAATTACAATTATGAAATAGTGATAGGTAGCTAGTATAGGGAAAGGGGCATCCATTATGCATGCTCAGAGAATTGGGCTGTAAGGAAAGAATGGCACACTGCGCGTGCTCAAAGGTCCATGTCGCTGCCAGAAATGCTGCAGCTGGATTGGTTCACCTAGGCCAGATAAATTCAATTCAGCCAATGGGGTCGACCAGGGTCGTCGACCACACTTCCCTACCGAAGACTTGCAAAGGCCAAGGATGTGGCTCTGGCAGGCTCTTTCCCAGGCTGTTCTGCAATTTAGCACGGCTGAGTTGTGGTCTGGAGCTGACTGCATCTCTCTCTCTCTCTCTCTCTCTCTCTCTCTCTCTCTCTCTCTCTCTCCCTCCCTCCCTCCCTCTCTCTCTCATTTCCAGGTGGGCATATGGGTGCCTGTGTGAACCTGAAACTTCTTTTAACCTTTATAAAACTCATTGGGATCACAAACCAGGCTTCAGCTTGAATTCTTTCTCCCGTGGAGCCAAGGACCGAGGCATTTATCTATTCTCAAGAGACCTTACAGTAGCGATGAAAATAATGTTGTTTTCAGGGGGTCACCACAACATGAGGAAATGTATTAGTCATGGCATTAAGAAGGCTGAGAACCACAGTATTTGAATATTGAGATCAGAGGTAAACTGCTGCCTGAAAATAGAAGCAAGGAGATACAGAGAAACATAGCTTACTTGGAGTTGAAGGCTGACCAGGGGCCAATACAAAAAAACAACAAAACCCAAGCTCACTGCCAGTGAGGTGAAGCGGACTCACAGCAACCTATAGGGCAGGGCCCAACTCCCCCTGTGAATTTCCAAGACTGGAATTCTTGACGGGAATAGAAAGCCCCTTCTTTGTCCCACAGAGCCACTGGTGGTTTCGAATAGCTCATCTTGCTGTTAGCAGTGTAACTTGTAACCACTAGCCTGCAGGGCACCTGGGGCCAATATTAGGTTCTGGGGTGGGGTGGGGGGTTAGCATTTAATTGTAAATGAAGTGAATGTCACAGAGAACTCACCATGCACTTGTCTGAGAGTTAAAAACCACAGGGTGCCAATCTTAGGGGCTGAGTTTTACCTTTAGAAGTTCCAGATTCTTAGGATGGAGATCAGAGAAAAATCTTCTTAAATTTCCAACAATGCAAGGGAAAAAGTCATCATGATGGAATATGCCCAGGGTTTTCTGTTCTCCTGAGCACTAGGCTCTCTTTAAAGGGTACCACTTAGCACTTGTGAAGGTCATAGCTCAGGGACACAGCCTCACCAAAAGATTTGATCATAGAATTTTGGGACCCTTTCCCTTCTCCCAAAGATTACTGCCACCATAACCCATCCATCCATCCATCCATCCATCCATCCATCCAACAAACAAACAAAAACTCCCGCCATTGAGTCAATGCTGCTTCAGAGTGACCCCCTGTGGTTTTCTGAGACTGTAACTGGGTATAGGAGTAGAAAACTCAGTCTTTCTCCCGCTGAGCTGCTGGCGGATTCAAACTTCTGACTACGGGGATTGCAGCCCAACATGTAACCATTAAGCTACCAGTGCCCCTTCTGCAATAGGGCTCACGGAACCACAGAGAAATACAGCTGAAAGAACAGTTAGCCTCTGACCCTATCTAAGAAGGGTCCTATCCAAAAGCAACTGTCGGTTTCAGGTGTCAGTCAGTTCCAGTTCATAGTAACCCGATGCACAACAGAATGAAACACTGCCTGGTCGTGTGGCATCCTCAAAACCTAAGACACTGAGACAAAAGCAAGTTTAAAACCAAATCCTTTGCTATCGAGTCAATTCCAACTCAGAGTGACATTGTAGACTACAGTAAAACGGATTCATGGGGTTTCTTGCAAGTTTATGGGCTCATAAACCTCTTTCTTCCCTAGGGCAGCTGAAGGAGCACGACACCTCCAATGTTCCTTTCTAAAAATCAGCCAATGAAAACTCTATGAGACATCTTGTCCAATCAAATGCTGGAAGAGGAGCCCCCACGATTGTAGGTACTCAATACACACAGTGTTTTTAACTAAAGTGACCAGATTTTAAGTGGGACACCATTGACCGGGAATGGGGGGAGGGGTTCTTGATTAAAAATTTGGTCTCTATGGAGCAACAGAAATTTTCATAGAAAGCAAAAATAGTATTATAATATATTTCTTTTAATTTTAAAACACCGGGGGACGTTGTTAAATTCTTAAAAAGCGGGACATCTGGTCACTTTACTTTTAGCAGAATTCCAACACACCAGGATTCATCATTCCGTTAGCAGCCAACACTAAAGGAAATTTTAGCCTTTGAAATCACAGCTACAGAAACAGTAAATATATCTTTGTTAGGTAGGTTAGCTTAGGACTGGGGCCTCCATTAAGCATGCTACAGGACAGGAAGGGGAGATACTTTGCGCATGCTCCAAGGTTCAGGCTCCCGGGCAGGAGGGGGAGGTACACTTGAGTGGGTGCTGCACCTGTATTGGCCCATCTGGATCAGGTGAATTCAATTCAGCCAATGGAGTTGACCAGTATTGTTAAACACACCTCCCCCTGAAAAGCCAGAAGTTTTTGCTCTGGCTGCTCCCAGCAGCTACTACACAATGTAGCACAGCCGCACTGTGGTCTGGAGCCGACCCCATGACTTTCCCCAGCAGTTTCTAGGCAGGCTGTATGGGGTGAGGGACCATGTGGGTGCCTGTGTATACCTGAAACTTCTTCTGTCACAAAACTCGCTTGGATCACAAACCGAGGCTTTGGCGTGAATCCTTTCTTGAGTGGAACCAAGGGCTGGGGTATATCTCTCCCCCAAGGACCTAGCAGCCTCACTCCTAACCAAAACATAAAACCAATAGAGGCTAAATGAGCATGCATCAATTCAGGCCCCGAATCAGGGGGGCGGTACAACTAGGTAGGCAGTATGCCTGGATTGGCCCAATCTAGGACTGGTAGGCTTAATTCAGCCAATGGGGTCAACCACTCCCAGTGTCAGGCCCCAAAAGGCTGGAACCTGGAGACTATGGCCTTTTCCCCCGGCTGCTCCTCTGACTTCTACTCCACCTTGGTGTGATCTCCACTCCACCCCCCTATGAGCGCCACGTGTGTAGGGGTGCAGTCCCATGATTAGTACCTATAAAACCTGAAGTATCTTCTATCCTTTATAAAAAAAAAATTCTCTTGGATCACAAACCAGACTTTGGCGTGAATTCCTTCTCAAGCAAAACCAAGGACTGAGATATTTCTCACCCAAGAAATCTAACAGGTCCTTTTACCCAAACATCATGTCTAACTTTCAACAAAAAAAATTGCAAGGTGTGCTGTAAATCAAAAACCACAAAGTAAGCACCTGAACCAGACTCGGATATGGAGGATTTGAAAACTATCAGGCCTTGAATTTAAGATAGCAATCATTAATCTCTATCACCTAGTTTCAGTTTGCTAGGCCACGGTGACTTGCATGTTGCTATCCTGCCAGAAGTTGTCCCCCCAGTAGTCATGTCTCAGCAGTGCCACTCATGGCAGACAGGTTTCAGTGACATTTCCACACAGTTGGCTGTTGCAGCTCAGCATGCAGCCACTACACCTCCAATGTTCCTTTCTAAAAACCAGCCAATGAAAACTCTTTGGACCATGATGGAATATTGTCCACTCCAATGCTGGAAGAGGAGCCCCACGATGGTAGGCACTCAATACACAGAGTGCCTTTAACAGGACACCAACACACCAGCAATCCTAAAGATGGCCCAGAACTTGGCAATTCTTGGTTCTGTTATCTCTGGGATCACCAGAGGTCGCAGCCAACTCAATGGCAACTCACAATCACAATGATTAGCAGGTTAATGCCAAAGTGAAACCTCGGTAACAACAGGTGAGTGATGTTGTCCATGCCATGGAAATCCTAAGCAATACTCAAGACAGGAAATGCTCAAAATCAAGAGAAAATCAAAAGTCATGTAACGAACACTCATTTCGGTCTCTTTCGTGACCTCGCCATCCAGATCTCTGTATTTACTTCCTTCTGCTCTTCGTTTGCAACCACATCTAGGAAGCATATAGGAGACTCAGACTCTTCCAGCTGGAGCCGCAGAGCCTCGTCTGTCTCTGCAGGGACCTGGAGAAGGATTTCAGTTCAGTTTCCTGGAACCCGATGAATCTCTGGGGAGGTGGGGAGGCAGGAATTGAGGCGGTCAGTTTTAGAACTAAGTGAAGGTGTTCCTTTTCCTTAGTATGAGCAATTTGCATGAACTCTTTAAAAGAACCATTCACAAAGGAAACTGGAATTCCCTCGTTTCTATCCAAATTCTTATGGAAGGACTTTTTTTTTTTTCCAGCTCAGTGTCCACTTCTGAGTCAATCAACCGTCGTTGTGTACAAAAATAACTGCCAGGGGTCGATCACTATAATGAAATGTATGGGAAAAAATTCTCAAAAGAAGGATGCGTTAAAATCATCATTCCAGCTCCCTCCCTCCCCCTTAAAACTCTAATTCTCCCACCATTCTCACTTTTGCAGCTCACTGTTTCTGACACCGATACTTTTAGAGATTGCATCTAAACCTTCTGAGACACCGTCTTTTTCTCTGTCCACCCAGGCCTGGACCTCTCACAGATCTCCTGAAGCCAATTCACACTCCCTGAGGACCCTCGAGAGCCTGCTGGCCCTGACAAGATGCACCCTGGTTGTCCTCTAGTTAGAAGAGGCGCCAGTCAGGGGCACTTCATAGCTAACTTACCTTTCTTCTTTGCTCCTGATCAATTTTGGAGTTCTGGTGCAGCCATTCCTCCTGGAAGATTCCTCCAACCCACTTGCTCAGCCATTCATCCTCTGGCTGGTTGTTGAGTGAAACAGACACATGTCCTCTCTCCTTTGTTCTGCTGTGTCTACTGAGGATGAGAAGTCCCCGAGTGGTGCATCTAGTTAAGAGCTCAACTACTAACCCAGAGGTTGGGGGTTCCCATCCACCCAGAAGCACACCCCTCCCCCAACCCCACAAATGTGTGTAGATCTGCTTTGGAAAAGGGGCTGTTAGGCGCTTCCGAGTCAGGTCCAACTAGTTAGCACCTCTTTGGACTGCAGAACAAAGCCCTGCCTGATCCTGCGCCATCCCATCCTCCCAAGGGTCCGTCTGTCTGAGGCCACTGCTGCAGTTCCTGTGCCAGTCTATCATGTGGAGCAGGATTCCTAAAACTACAGCCTGTGGGTCACAAGCGGCCTGCTGAGGACGTTTATCCGGCCACTGTGTGTTTTGGCTGCGACTGCCTGTCCTGCTTAGCAACCGACTCATCCTGGGCCTGCAATGGATTTGTTCATAGTTTTTTAACTAGAGTCTGGCCCTCCAACAGTGTGAGGGACAGTGAACGGGTCCCCTGTTTGAAAAGTTTGAGGACCCTTGGTAGACAGTCTTCCTCTACACTGATCCTCCACTTTACCAACCGTGAGGTCCTTTTCCAGGGAACAATCTCTCCTGACAACATGCCCAAAGCATGTGAGACAAAGTCTCGCCCCGCTTGCCTCTAAGGAACATGCTGGCTGTGTTTCCAAGAGAGACCCAGTAGTCCTTTGGACAGTCCATGAGACTTTCAATATTCTTCCCCAGAAGGCATGAACTCAGTGGATCACAGCTGTCTACACACGGGAGGGTGCCAGGAATTTGAGGTGACTCCTTAAGGACAACCGACACTTGTTTGTGTGTTTTATTTTCCCAAGGACGTGGCCTCAGCTCAACAACCTTTGCTTGGCATCTCCAACACGTGGGGCCCCCCCAGCCATTCGGCGTTCCCCAGCTCTCTGTTCTTGCTCTGCTGTTGGCGGTGGTTTGCTGAGAATCTGAGTGAAATGTCCTCAGAGCCAGAAATGGACACACTGCGGAGAAACACTGAGGAGAAAAGAACAACTTGTTTCTTTTCATCCCTGAGGCGGCAGCTGTGCACTTAACGTTTCGGCACACCCTCAGCCTGGCTCCCAGACAGGTATCCATCTACGTGAGCCACCAGGTTTGCAAGAGGTGGACTCAGAGCCTTCCAGCAGGAGCCTGTCTCAGTAGGGACCTGGAGAAGGACTTCAGTTCCGTTTCCCAGAACCCGAGGAGACTCTGGAGAGGTGGGGAGACAGGCATCAAGGTGGTCAGTTTTAGAACTAAGTGAAGCTGTTCATTTTCCTCCTTTGCTTCACCAGGACTTCTGCCAACCCCAAGGGCTGTGGTCTGGCAAGCACAACGTGACTTTCTCTTCCATCCACGCCTGCACGAGGGCCATCCAAGTCACGGGCAGCTGGGTCTCCTCCTGAGGGATACCACAAAAGTCCCATCAGTAGGGTGAGTGTCTGACATGGCAGCTACAGACATGGGACTCAAGATGGGTGAGAGTCAAACCCTGGAATGTCACACATAGAGATACCCTCTCCTCACCTCAGCTCTGGGAGCAGCTTCTCTCCAAGCTCCAGGGTCCTTCCCGTCCCTCTCTGCAAATAGGTTTCCTCTACTCTGTCTCCACCATGGCTGATGCCAATGATCCTGCAAGGGTCACTTAGTCCAGAAAATCCTCCCTTCTCTGAGGGGAGCTTAAATGCAGGATTGAGTCCTCGTAGCCCTCTCTGACCCTGTGACCTGGCCACAGGGGATTGTCCCAATGAGGGAGATTCATTGATGGACACCTGGTCCTGCCTACGCCAGCCAGGTTCGCTTGCACATCTGAGCTTGGAAAGGAGAGACACAGGCTTAGGACGCCCACTTCCTCTCCTGCCTGTGCCCACGAAGATGACTATGACTGTAGATAGTCTTTTCTATGAAATCACTGCTTCCCTAAGCCAGGCTTGGATTCTGTCCAGGGAAACAAAAGATCACTGCCTGCATGCTTCTCTTTCAGATTCCCCAGAGAGCAACTCTGAGGTGGTTTCTGGAAGTCCATCAGGTAACTGGGGAGCGAGCAGGATCCCTTAGACATTCAGTGATAGTAGCACACTCTTAGGAGGACTGGGGACAGCTCAGGGCTGAGGCCGGAAGCTACCTTTCTGGGTGGGCTGGGAAGGGTCCCACAAAGCGTCTCCATGAACAAGAACAGGGGAAATTGCTGCAGGCCCTAAGAAGTCTGCTCTGGCCCAGGCGAAAGGCTTACGGGGAAGAGGAGTGAGAGTGAAAGTTGGACTGATCTTTATAAAGTCTTCCTGAAGACGGTTGAAAAGGTTTTCTAGAATTATGTCGCCCGCTGGCTCTGCAAATCTTCCAACGCAGGAGCCTTGGTACTTTGTGGGCTGCGGAGACCTGTGATTTAAGGCAGAGGATAGCGGGGGCTGGTTAGTAAGTTTCCACGAGAAATAACTTATTGGTTACTCAGAGATCTGTCCAAAGCTGTGAAGCCTAATGAGCTTTAATATTCTCTTTACAGCAAAACCTAATGCGAAAACATGGACACATGCGAGGAAAACACATTTGGTTAATTAGCCTTGTGAAAACAATGTTCTTCCCTCCACTCCAGCTTCCAGTCTCTTCATTCCACAGCCAGAACCACTAAACCCCAAGTCTCTGCTAAGGAGAGCTGGCTCCCGGCAGCCCAGCCTGCAACCCGCAGGGCTCCAGCAGGCACTGGTCCTTGGCCCTGCTTAGAGCTTTCTGTGGTCAGCTGGCCTGAGACAGCCATGGAGGGGCTGTAGGTTGGGTGGGGGTGGTGGTGGTGGTATGTGAAGCACCAAGTAGAACGCTGCCTTTGTATTTCATCATTTTTAAATGTAGTGTGTTATTACACAAGTAGCCAAAATGCACTATGGAAAAACTAGACATTACAGATACACTTTTTTTTTGGGGGGGGGGGTGCATCGCTGCCCTCTGGTGGGAGTGGGAGGCCCAGCCTTGCTCCTGGAAAGCTGCTGCTGAATTTGAACCGCCAACCCAGTGGGCCATAGTCCCCGCACTCAACCACTATGCCACCGGGGCTGAACCCCACAGATACACTTTTAGAAAGCAAAGCAAGCTCATTCTTAAACTCATCATTGAATAGGCACTGTGAGAATTCACTGTTTGTGCTTCTGAACTTTCTCTCATTCCATAAGTTTGTTTTCTTCTTCTATCTGTCCCAATATATAGTTTTATGTATTTATAAACAAAATGGAAATTCACTTGACATATTAATATATAAACTGCATTTTACTTAATCTCTTATATGCAATCTCTACATATGCATGTACATGTATATGTGTGTATGCACACCCACAGGAGAGGGCCTCAGAAAGATCTTGGGAAAATTCTATTATCTTTTCATTTGATTTCTTTTTTTAAATATAATTTTATTGGGGGTTCTTACAGCTCTTATCACAATCCCTATAGAAATTGTATCAAGTATATTGATGCATATGTTGCCATCATTTTTTCTAGACATTTACTTTCTATTTGAGCCCTTGGTATCAGCTCCTCTTTTTTCCTCCCTCTCCCCAAATACCCCTGGTGACCCCTTGATCAAATATAAGTTACTATTATTTTCCTATCTTATACTCAACGCTGTCTCCCTTCCCACATGCTTTCTGTTGTTCATTCCCCTGGAGTGGGGAGGTGTGGTTATGTGTGGATCATTGCAATCAGTTCCCCATTTCTCCCCTACTCTCCCCTCCTGGTACGTCCCCTCGTGAGTGTGTTTCTGTGCGTGCATGTATGTGATTGATACATGTGTGTGTGTGTGTGTGTGTGTGTGTGCATAAAACCAATTGACAGCAATCCAGTTTTGACTCCTGGGGAATCTGTATTCATGGGTGTCAGCTCAGTTCAGAACTGCGCTCCAGAGGGCTTTCAATGGCTGATACTTGGGAAGGAGATCACCAGTTCTCCTTTTCTCGGTATCTCCCCACGTTGGTTATCAGCTAAGTGCACTCACTGCTTGCGCCAGCCAGAGACTCCAGATACAAAGACACATGTGTGGTAAAATGACATTGAAGCCTGCATTTTAATCCCTTGTATGGAAGACACTATCATAAAAGAAACCTGTTTGCCAGCATTGAACATTCAGCTACAAAAAATGCATGGTAGCTGAGTCTTTGTGTAGGACCTTAGTTATTTATTTAAGATAAATTCCTTGTGCAGAATTGTTGAGAACTCCCTCATTTTATGAATATGGAAAGTGAGACCCCAAAGAGTAACATGGCTTTCCCAAACTTCCCTTGGCACGGTTTAATGATTAGCTCAAGTCGTTCTTTGTGTCACTGGGAGGCAAGCATTCTACGTTCTGGGAGCCCCTATTTGATCCTCCAGAAACCCAAACGTGTGTTTCTTATTGGTCAGACTCCACCACTGTGATAGTTAGGTTTATTGTGCCAATCTGGCGTATAAGAACATGTGGGGTTAATCAGGTCGTGGTTTGATTGAGGGGCAAAGCGACAAATGGTTCTGTACAGTTTGCCCCTCTCTCTTGCTCTCTGGTGATCAGAGCGTGCAAGAGCGTGCTGCTGCTTTAGCTGGTTCTCTGTCGCAACCTGTGAGCTCTACTGCTAGTGGGCCAACCCATGGGTTTTGTCACTAGAGCTTGAGGATCCTTCAAGACCTGCTGCACCATGCTGCTGTTGCCTTCATTGCCTGAGCTTGAGGCTGAGGGATTCTGTTGACTTGCATCGCTTATGTTTTACATCCCGTGCGGTCTGCTTCCTCTGTGCTCCTGACTATCAGTGACCCATGCTGCTCTTTGCTGCCTGTGGGTAGATTCTGCTTGCCTTGCCCAAGGAAGGACTCTGGTGTCTGCTTCCTTGACCTTGGACCTGGCAGCCCACATGAGGTGAACAACTTCTAGTAACTGTTCCACAGAAGTGAATTGAACTGAACCCTCTGTAGAGCTGTGTGGATTAATTAGCTGTTATATTCCTTCTCCCTGTATAAACCTGTTTTCATATATATATATATATATATATAATCATAAGTGTCCTGGTTTTATTTATCTAGAGAACCCTGTCTAAAACATCCATTCTTGAGCACCCCTCCCTAGAGTCACCCTTGTACCACCTTGTCTCCATCCTTCAGTCTCTTAGGTGGTCATTATAGGCAGGGTCTATTTGATTAACCAATTCTCAAAGAGGATTCATGGTTCATAGAACCCAAACAATTTTCCAAGACAGATGACATTGACAAGTGATTCTTAGATAGAATATATAGGTAGGTAGATTCATAAATGTATACATACATACACACAGTCAGACAGATAGCAAGCATAAACCTAGATATTTGGTACCTGGAATTTCAGGTGCACTTCCTATGCTTATGGAGTACAGTTTCCCTAAGAGTTACACAGAAGGAAGGAGGAAGCAGAGGAGAGGGGAAGGCAGAAGGAAAAAACATGGAGTGTCATTCTTCTCCTCCCAAGTCTTGTCTGCTTACAATTCACCCCATTCTTACCAATCCTTCCCCAAGCATGGTTGCAATGGGTTTTCATCAGTGGGGAGCAGATACTTCTATGTCAGAGTTCTTGGCAGCACTATTACCAGTGGTAAATGATGGAAAACCCCAGTGTCCATCAATAGATGAATGGAAACACAAAATGGGGTGCATACACACATACATACATGCTCAGCATAAAGAGCCATGAGGTCCTAGTAAATACTTGTGTATACATAGATAATGCTTGTCAACATTACGCTGAGTCAAAAAGACAGATATTTTATCACCTCACTTGGATGAACTATATAGAATAGGCACATTCAGAAGGAAAAAGAAGGAAGGGAAATGTGAGAATTCTTGCTTAAAGAGTTTTGAATTTCTGTTTGAGGTGATAAAAGGTCCCTGAAATAGTGGTGATGATCTCATATCACGGCTAATGACATTAAATTGTACACTGAAATGTAGTTTTAAAGGTAGATTTTTTTTTTAGGCTGGTAGTTCAAGTCCACCCAGCAGAATCTCAAAAGCAAGGTCAGATGACCTGCACAGAAGGTCACAACCGTGGGCACTGTAGGGTGCAGTTTGACTCCACACATGCGGGGTCCCCTTGAACAGGAATTCATCCAAAGGCAACTGGCAACACATCGTTGTAACGCAATAGAGTGATTCATTACAGGAGTGTGTGGCCTTCCTGATAGAGAGAGTGCCACGGGAAGGCAAGGGAAAGAATAAGCTCCCTCTCTTCCTTGCGCTCCATAGTCATGAGGCAGGCCAGGGTGATTTATCGGGTTCCTCACTTCCATCATTTCAAGCACGGGGATGAATTAGGATGTTCAAGAATCGAAGGGAAAGCATTCGTGCAGTGTGATGGTCCAGCTCGGAGAACGGATGGGGATCAAATTGTGACTATATAAGGACTGTGGGGAAAATAGATATGAATGTGGCAGAAATTGCAGCAGGGGGACGGATTCTGAGGACAACATCCCAGCATGTGCGGATGCAATGGTGTCATGCTTGCCTGGCCTCTCTGGTTTGGGATCATTCAGCGTGTAGGCAGATTCAGTCCCACCATAACAGGCTCAGGTTAGCACAGTGCTGTGCTCACAGTCCCTGGGCAAGGACTGCCACCGTGGCCCACCAGTGGACCCAGCAATCTGATTCACACACTCCTTTAGGTAACTTCTGGCTGACAGAGATGGCTTCTTCTTAACACTACATGCCCAGAAAGTAACCACCACAAATGGGACATAATGCATGCTCAGTGAGAGGCCGTTAAACAGACAAGGGATTCACGCACCATTCATTAGCTCAGTAAATATAGATGAGCCGCAATGACATAGCGGTACCACATAACAGAGAGTGACAGTTCCACTGGCAGAGAACTTACATAAGAAGCTCCATGGAAACCCCATGGCAAAGGTAACACTTGAGAAAGGGGTCTCAGAGATTTAAGGTGGGATTTCATTCAAAAGGTCTGAGTCGAGAGGACAGTCTAAGACAGTGGGTCTCAACCTTCTGAATGCCATGACCCTTTAATACAGTTTCTCATGTGGTGGTGAACCCCCAACGTAAAGTTGTTTTCACTGCTACTTCATAGCTGTCACATTGCTACTCTTATGAATCGGGCGATCCCCGACACTGTTAAAAGGTCATTGGGCTGCCAAAAGGTGTCATGACCCAGAGGTTGAGAACCACTGACTAAGACCAGGGCATGGCTTGGGTTAACTCTGTGCCTGGAGTCTGGAATGCTTAGTAGAACTGATGGAGAAAGAGGAGGAAAGTGGCATACCTTTCCATGATAAATGGGATTGAATGTCGACAGCTGAGACTCTCTCTCTGAATTGATATAGATAACATCGCCAAGAATGAGAGTTGCAGAAGACTTAAATGTACAGACATCAAGAGACCTTCACGCAAACCAAAAAAGGGGATACTGCACTGTAGGAACTAGTAAAGGTAAGGGTCAGAGTTGTATTTTTTCCCCAAATTGCTTCCATCTGTACATTGAGCAAATAATCTGAGAAGCCTGATTATCTGAAGAAGAATGAGGTGCCAGAGTTGGAGGGAGGCTCATTAAGCACCTGCGATATGCAAACAAGCAAAGCTGGCCTACAGAAAGTGAAGAGGACTTGAAGCGCTGTCTCATGAAGATCCAAGATGCCCACACGCACACCTCAACCTAAAGAAAGCAAACCCTCAGTACTCGACCACCAGGAGTCATCAGGGTGAGTGAAGAACAGGTGGAAGTTGGCATCGTTTTCTTCTTCTGTGGGTCAACAGTCAACACCCAGGGAAGCAACACTCAAAGGACATGCTGCCTCAAGCCGAGATACTGTAAAAGATGTCTTGAAGGTGCTAACATGCAAAGAGGTCACTTTGAGGATGGAGTGCTGTTGGTTACAGTTCCTCCAAAGAACAGTTATAATCTACGGCCTGGTCCTCCAACTAATAGAAGTCCATTCAATCCACAATTGTTATTACTGAATCGTGGGATAAAAGGGGCAGGAAAGAGAAAGAGGAGGAGGAAGACACGTTTCCTTGGAACTGCATCTCCTCTAGGCACACCTCACATCTCACAGCCGCACAATGAAACTTGACTTCTCTTTGTCCTCAATCCCCTTCCCTCTTCCATCTCCTTCAGCCAGCCTTTTATCCCAGCACTTTGCTGAAATCGCCCCTGCCAAAGTCCCTGGTGGTCTCTACCTGACCTCTGAGGATCAAATTTCTGTCCTCATCTTACTTACTCAGGAGCATTTGGCAAGGTTGATCATTCTCTTTCTGGAAACAATTTCTCCCCCTTTGTGGTAGACTGCATTAAACGTTGTTATTTCATTAGTGATTAAAGGCTGTAATTCTTTATCCCTTTCACTTTTAGTTAGTAACCAAGTGCTTAATCAATGTGACACCAGGAATTTTTAGTAGGCATGTCCTTTGCAGTTCCTCACATCCAAGAAGGATTCCTGATGGCTCAGTGGATTAAGTTCGGGGCTGCTAATCACAAGGTCAGTAGCTCAAATCCACCAGCCTCTCCACACAAGAAAGATGAGTCTATCTGCTCTTGCAAAGATTTACAATTTCAGAAACCTTATGGGACAGTTCGACTCTTTCCTATGGGGTTGATATGACTCAGAATTGACATGATGGAAGTCAGTTGGAGGACTTCTTTTTCCCATCAAAGAGGTGTACATTTACTTAGCACCCTTTGACTTTAGCCTCTGGATGTGACTTGCTTTGACTAATGAATGTTAGTTTTGGGGATGTGACCAATTTGTGCAAGTGGGCTTGTTTTCTTGTACCTCTGCCAAGACCAATAGAAGGGCCCACTGGTCCTAAAAGAAGCATTGGAGGCAGGTGAAGTAGACCTGAATGCCCCCAATTTAGCCACCTTCAAGGAGGGTTTGTAGTATGCTTGGGATATGACAGTAGGTCACAATTCACCCTCCCATAGCACCACACTCACTTCCTCCCTCACCTGGTGCCCATTCCGCATTTCCTTTTTGGCTCTTCTCCCCATCACACAGCCATGTGTTGAGGAGTCCTGGGACCGTGTACTTGGCCTTCGTGTCTTTCTTATCTATCTTCTCCTAAGAGAGCCTTCAGACTCCAACATGGATCACTCTGATACCTTCCCTGAACTCTGGATCAATGTCGCTTACTTGGATACCTGAGACAAAGACAGACCAACGGGAACCACGGCCTCTCCACCCACCAACCTCCTCCGCTATCAAGATTTCCCTCTCTGGAGGCTTTCCTATCTCCTGAATGGTCCCATTTGTCCCTTCTCTCATATCCATGTACAATTCATCACAAATCCTATAGTTTGTACCTCTAAATCCTATCCCAATTCTGATCCCAGCCCCCTCAGGATCACTCCTGTTATAATCCAAAGCAAGTCACCCTGGTCTCTTCTAGTCACAGATCCTCCACCCTTGCTTGCCTTCTGAGTTGCATGAAGCATAAATCATGTCTTTCCCTTTAGATCTGAAGAGAAGCTATT